>QAPG01000004.1:0-270002 GCA_004366825.1 Colletotrichum spinosum | reverse complement strand
CCCCCCCCTCTCATCTGCTAAGCTTCTCGTCCTCGATTTCCCTCCGCAACTGCTCCAGCACCTGCTGCCTCGACGCGAGGTGCGACTCCAACCCTTCGACCTGTTCCTTGACCGTCGCGAGGTCGTCCGAAACGCCCTTGAGGCTGGCGCCGCTTTTTGCCTTGCCAGACCCTTCCTCGAGCTCCCTGAGCTCCTTGCGCTTGTAGTCGAGCAGCTGCTCGAGCTCGCGCTTCACGAGCGCGGGCTTGCTGTCGCGCTTGCCGCCCTTTTTGCGCTCCACGTCGGCCTCGACGCGCGCAATCTTGTCGTCGAGCTCCTGAAGCTGCTTCTTGAGCCGTACTTCCTCCCAGTCGTCCGTCTTGGACGTGGAGAAGTCGGTGCCGCTCGCCTTGAACCCGCTGCGACCCAAGCGCGTGAGGTACTGATCTCCAAACTTGGCCTTGCGGCCCGTCGCCGTCGAATCGTCAGCCTTGGTCGCCCACCGCGACGACGCGGGCGAATTCTTGTCGAGCTGGTAATCGATCTTGTTACGCTCGAACGAGGCGCGGAGGGATGCGGGTACCGTGCGCGGGATGCGAAAGCCCTCGTGGCGGTTGTTTAGGATGTGGAGGAAGGCGAGGCAGGCGTCCTTGTTGATGGACGGGCTAGCCGACGGGTTAATGAGGTTCCAGGCGGAGCGGATGTCGGTGTCGGGCACTTCGAGCGACTCGTAAAGATCTTCTAAGGACGTGACTGTAGAAGGCATCTTATCAGCGGAGGACGGCAGACCGGAGGTGTGTTTCGCGCTCGGACTTACATGCGACTTCGCCCCGCGCATCTCGGTTCTCCTGGTATATCGACTCGTACTTGCTCTTGTCCGCCGGGCTCATGTACCAGTCGAAGCCGTCCTTCAATCCGGGGGAATCTGGATCTTCCTCGACCTGCTCGAATGCCACTTGCTTTCCTGTGAGCGCACGATTTGCCTGGACGAGATGTGCTTTAGACTCGGGCACGAGCCAATCGGGCAGTGTCGTGGGCACGTCTGAGTATTCCTGTGGGCCCAATGTCATTAGCTGCTCCTGAAGCCTCGGATAAGAGGCACGTACTCCGTTCAAAATGTCAAAAATCACTCGCATGGCGACACAGAACTCTTCAAAGTCGAGGTTGCCATCGTTGTCGACGTCAGCGAGGTCCCACACCCGTTCGAGCTGATTGTCCGTGAGCCCGCTGTTCTTCAAGACCGGCGCGGCCTGCTCTCCCGTCAGGAACTGCGACCCGCCCGTCCGGGCGGAGAAGATGTTCCAATACGTCTCAATCTCTTGGGCTTCGATGCGAGGAGCCATGTTGTTGTCTGGATGGCTGTTGGTAGCCGCGGGATATGTTGGGCTGCAGACGTGGATATCTCGGGCCTCGTTTCGCAAGCGGGGGATCAGTCGGTCACTGTTGGCAATGCTGGGAAATTTTTCGGGCTCGGATCAGGCCGGCTGGAGCATGCGCTGGAGGTGAGAGTCGCGGTAGAGACGTTGTTGTTGATGTGGTGGATCGTCGTCAGTCTGGGGCGGGTGTTCGGCCAAGGACGTGGATTGGGGTAATCGGGGATTGGGCCTTTGACCCATCTCTGGCTGGACGTACGTAGACGGCCTGTGAAGCTCGGTGATGCAAGCTCGGTCCACATTCGACAACTGGGGAACCCTGGCGGCTTAGCTCATCATGAAGTTACGTAAGGCAGTTTGACGACGTGCAGTAATAATAGCTGCCCGGTCGTGAGGAGACTAGTTCGGAGCAATTGTATCTAGCACAAACGGACTTCACGCACGTGGTTCTTCACACATCAACCCTTTTACTACCGTCGGGTCGCCTTGCCGTACAATTTACGAGACCTTGCCTCACAAAAGTGACTCAAGGTCCAAGCGTATTGATCATGGGAGCAATCTGATTGATCTGTCTGTTCCTATTGTACAATGTCGCGACTTCCAAGTTTCTCAATCTGATGTGGAAATCCCTTCCCTTCGGATGCGACCAATACAGATCCTGATGTAAGCCGCGGCCAGCCATCAAACTGCGGGAGCAATCCTAAAGGTTGCCACTCAGGCGTTGTCCACCATCCTCCAAAAGAACCCGGCGGTCTCATCCAAGCGGATAGCCCTCCAAGTAGGTCAAGAAAGAAAAGCAAAATATTCATTTTCGTCGAGTCGTTTGAAGAAAGGAGTGGAAAGCAAAGGTCGTTTTCTCGTCGAGCCGTATGGGGAAAAGAAGGTAAAGCAAAGTCGTTGTCTCGTCGAGTCGTATGAGAAACCGGCCGGTTTCCTCGAGCAAGGCTGCTGCTGACTGGGCGTATCTGCAATTTCGGCGTTGCCCTTCCTGTCCGCTCGCCTCTTGTCAAGTATTCCTACAGAGTCGAAAGTCGTGTGTGGTGTTCAGTGGTTGGTCTTCTTCGGCTTGGCCGCAGCTTTCTTAGGCTTCTGAGCCTTCTTTCTCTGTACGCCCGTCTCCTTTTCGATTGACTCAATGAGCCCAGAATTTTGATCTGCGCCCGGACCTGAAGCGAGGGCTGAGGCCATACCTGCCCAAGATTGGGACACGTCGCTAGCTTTGGCTGCGGCCTCAGGGGCTGGTCTCGGAGCGAGCAGTCTTTGGCCTTGTCCTCGAGCCGATTGCTGAAAGGCACTTGTGGACGGTGTGCCGTAACCGGTGTCGCTTAGGGCGTTGTCGGAAGCGGAGTGGCCAGCATTTCCACCATAACTCTGCGACGTATCTCCGCCGTTTATGATGCGCTGAGCTTGAGCTCCGCGGGCGGCCGCTTCTCTAAGCTGGTGCTGGCCGTTGCTGTGTTGCTTGAAAAAGCTCTCATAGCCGGGACGTGCCTCTTCGTAAGCAATCATCTCCTGTTGTGACATCTTCCAGTGGTTTTTCGGGAGGTGAGCACGATAAGCAACTGCCGCCGCGTCAGAATGAATGTTGCTGATCGGAAGCGGCGTCGGGGCAAGTGAGTACGGGTCCCAGCCAGGCGTTCCGCCGATCCTGGGCTGGCGACCTATGCTTGTGCCTCCTGGGCCTCCTAGGCGACCGTTTGCAGCGGTGGAAGACGCAGATTGGCCGGCAGCTCTGACAGCCTGTCTAGGGGAGCTGGATGCGCGTTCGATATATTCACGCATGTCTTTGTCGGCCTCAGCCATGTCGATGTCTTGTGAGCTGGACCTGGCCGGCGTTGAGCGAGCGGGAAGCACCAAGGTCTGGGCCTTTTCCGATATGGAATGATCCTTGACAGGCAGAGCTGTGGACCTTGACGCGCTGACAGATGGGAGAGACTTGTAAACGGCCGGAGCCGTAGGCTTCGATGCTCTGTCGGGCGTTATGATGGCTTCATTTCGAGACTGGCTCATCGAAGACAGGGCGTTCGCGATAGCTGGTACCGAGACAGTCTGTCCCGGGGCGAAATCGTCAACGTTGGAGCCAGTAGTCCCTTCCGTGGTGGCATGTTTCGCGGTCTTGGGCGTTCTGCCTTGCTTCTTGGCAGACACCGTAGCTACCTGATCGGACGCGCTTTTGAGACTCGGAGCAGGTGTAGAAGTCACCTGAGCAGCTGAGGACTGAACTTCAGTCACGGATGGGACAGCAATGTTCTTGTCGGGCACGGGTGGGACCTCCTGTTTCTGGGTGGTGCCCGCAGTGGACGCCTGGTTTGTCGGGAGAGGGTACTTGCGAGGACGGCCCCTGCCGCGCTTGACTGGCTGCTGAGGCTGAGAAGGGTCAACTTGCTGCTGAGGCGTGGGCTTCTGAGGTGCAGCCTTCTGCTGAGGCGTCTTTCTTGCTGCGGTCGAGCCTTTACTTCTGCGAGGTCTCTTCGCCGGCGGCTTGTAATCCTCGTCGCTGTCCTCTGCAGAGCGCTTTCTACGAGACTTCTTGGGAACCGGCGTTAAGTCCATGGTAGACAGTTCGTCCTCGCCTTCAGAGATGGCAATGCTCTCGGCCTTATTCTTCTTTGACTTGTTGCTCTTGATCTGCTTTTGCGCGACCTGGGCGGGTTCGTCCTCGCCTCCAGAGATGACGATGCTGTCGACCTTTTTCTTTTTTGATTTGTTGCTCTTGATCTGCTCTTGCACAACCTGGGCGGGTTCGTCCTCACCTTCAGAGATGACGATGCTGTCGGCCTTTCTCTTCTTTGACTTGCTGCTCTCGATCTGCTCTTGCGCGACCTGGGCGGGTTCGTGCTGCTTTTGCGCTGTCTCGGCGGTCTCGATTTGGGCAGGGAGCTGCAATGTGGGGCGGGGCGGGCGAGGCTGCTGTATCAAGAAGTTGCCGCCAGTGTCACTCTCGTTGCTGGGGGCCAGAGACGCGTCGCGCGAATATTCGTGCTGCTTGTGCACTGTCTTGATGGGCTTGTTCTGGGCAGGACGCTGCAACGTGTGGCGGGGCGGGCCAGGCTGCTGAACCAAGGAGTTGACGTCGATGTCACTTTCGCCGCCGGGCACCAGAGACGCGTTGGGTGACCGATCGCGCTGCTTGTGCACTGTCTCGGTGGTCTTGTTCAGGGCAGGATGCTGCGACGCGTGGAGAGGCAGGCTGGGCTGCTGAAATAAGGAGCTGAGGCTGATTTCGTCTTCGTGGAATGGCATCAGAGACGCGTCGGGTGACTGGGTCTCTTGGTTGTGTATCTGTTCAGAAGATTGCTTGCCCTGAGCAGTAATCAAGCCATGTGCCATTGTTCCACTGAAAGTTGCAACAGCAGAAGAGGAAGGAAGTGGCCAGCAGAGGCTCGACGCCTCAGATATGTCAGTCTCGTCGAGTATACCATACATGGCATCGTTGAAGTATTGACTTTCCCATCCGTCCTCAAGGTTGCTGATGAACTCCTGCTGGTCTGCAATATTGGCATGATTGGATGCCTGGCCTTGGTCCTCAGCTGTGGCGGGAGCAGGAGGCTCTGAGGCTTGCAGAGCTTGCACGAGAGAGCTCATGTCTATCTGGAGTTGCTGCTGGTCCAACTGGCCTTCGTTCTGGTTAGAACAGGGCTGAACATACTCTCCAAATTGGCTGCTGAACGGATCGCCCTCTCCAGGCCTGTCAGCCAACAGATCATCGTTTTCAGGCTCTCTGAGATTTTCGAGTTCTCCTTCCGGCAGATCCTCATCTCCAGAGTCACTGCTAGATATACCATCATCTTCATAATCACTGTCACTGTCTGACAGGATAATCGCATTGTTGAATGAAACTCCCTGTGCAGGTTCTTTGTGTGACGGTATATGTGAAGAGGTAATTTCTCCAAGCTGGCTAGCAGGTGGCTTCCCTCCCTTGCCCGGCGCTTGAGGTTCCTGGACATTTGCAGATGATGCCTCTTGGGCTGAGACCAGCTTCTGGGGTGGTCTGGCAAAGGAGTTGTTGGGCTGAGGAATCTGAAAACTAGCTGTGCCAGAAGGATGCGGTTGAAAATGCAGAAGCTCGGAGATGTTGCCACCAGCTTGCCATATTGCTAGCTTTGGCTCATCTGGGAACAATTTCCACCGGTCGCCAGGATTAGTGTCGCAAATAAGCTGGTAGTCGAAGAGGCAAGAATGGCCTCTCACCTTGCGTCTCATGGCTCGGGCTCCTTCAATGATAACAGGCTCAATGGGAAGATTGATGAAATTTCCAAGGCCACCAATCCAGTTCCGAATTGTGCTGATGAGCTCCACGCGCCGAACATGGCGTGCATATGCTTCCGCAGTTGCACGTTCTTGATCGCCAAGAATATCTGTCGGTAATGTTGGCCGATTGAAGTAGAGATGATCATCCACAGTCAGGTCCTTCCCTATCAACCACTTGGTAATTCGTGCTGGACTGGCATGGTCCATTCTGTTGCACCAGGACTTGTTCTTCTCCCAAAAGTCCAAGTATGTTGAAAGAAAGGTTTGAGTCTCCTCGCTTGTGAGTTCCAACCTCAGGACAGCAACAGAGAAAGTGCAGTTGAAGTCCTGGCAGGCAGTGTAGATAAGAGCCCACTGAGCACCGTCTTTGAGGCTTGACCACTTCATGTTACTGCCAGCGCTTTCCTCTCCAGCATATCGGCTTTTGAGATGGGAGAGAATGGCGCCTCTAGCCAGCTCATGCCCTTGAGGATTGTCAACAGACTCAGGCTCGGGTGAGCCCCAGTCCCCGTTGGTGATCCAGTCCATGTTGGCAGTAGCCTGTATGAAGTCATTGAGGCTCTTGTCTGTTTCAACATCCAGCTTTTGATGATGGGCATTGAGCTCCATCTCGTTGCTGGGTACATCAGGCCCCGCATCACTGCTAGGCCACAGAGGTTCCATGTCCAGGTCAGGGGAGGCAGGCACAAAGTCATAGAGACTGCTTTCTTCCGATAGCTGACTGCTCTCTCGCTCGAAGTGGCTGTTCTCTTGCTCAAAGTGGCTGTTCTCTTGCTCAAAGTGGCTGTTCTCTCGCTCGAAGTGGCTGTTTGTTTGCTCAAACTGGCTGCTTTCTTGCTCATACTGATTGCTGGTGTCTCTGTCAGGCTCTGTTGCGAGGTCCGAGTCAAAATCCCAGTTGTAACCTGGGTCGAGTTGCTGTTCTGGATCATAGTCAGCCCAGCATGCAAGCAGGCAATACAGAAAGGGTCACTTACCACTGTCATACTGGTTGCTGGTGTCTCTATCAGGCTCTGTTGCAAGGTCTGAGTCAAAATCCCAGTTGTAGTCTGGGTCGAATTCCTGTTCTGGATCATAGTCAGCCCAGTATGCAAGCAGGCAACACAGAAAGGGTCCCTTACCACTGTTGTATGCAGTCACAAGTCTCTGGTCTGAGATGTCGTTGTCGTTGTCGTTGTTGTTGGCGTAGTCAGCTTCTAATTCTGTATAAATATTAGTAAAGTATTTAGAAACAGAGTGACTTGCCATCACCATCAATGCTGGAATACTGCTGGTCTGAGCTGTTTTCATCACTCTCGTAAACCTCTATTTCTATATCAATGTTAGCTAGATGATCATTTCAACAATTGACAAAAGGGTAACTTGCCATCACTGTCTCCGCTCATTGAGTCCCGGTCTGAGCTGCTCTCAATGTCTGCATGTGCTGCATGTGCTGCTTGTGCTGCTTGGGCTGCCTTCTTGTCTCTAGCCTCTCTGTAGAGATCGCTTGGGCCAGGACCCGAATCGATAGGGATTGAGGGGAAGGCGCAATGGCGTACCAGCTCTTTATCAAAGACTGGGTCGGGAATTGTGAATGCTGGAATCTGTACACCAAATACCTGAAGCTCAGTATATCTGCCAGGTTGGTGCTGTATAGTTGACTGCCGAAGGCACCGGTCACTACTGTCAGGCTCCTCAGAATCAGCCATGATGTAGGAAGGTGCCGCGCAAGCAGCGAACAATGCTGATGATCTGTTCAGGATGAAGAAGCTGTGGTAATTTGCTCTATTAGCATTGTCTGTGGTGGTACCACAATAGCTTTATCGAAAGAAGTAGTAAGAGGAGGGCTAAGTAGTAGGTAGAAGGTGATATGGTAGGTGGAGGTGAGTAGAAGGAGAGGTAGTAAGTGTGTGAGTGGCAGTGTTAGTAGAGGTGAGTAGAGGAGGAAAAGTGGGAGTGGGAGGGGGAGTGGGAGTGGGAGTGGCAGAAATAGTGGTGAGAGGTTGTTATAGCTGTGAGAAGGAAGGTGCGGTAGGGGGAAGGAGTGAGGTGAGGGTGCAGTAGGGTGGTAGTGATTTTGAGGAGAAATGAAGCATGGCCCCTAGTACAAGGAAGCAAATATACAAGAGTGCCTAGTACAAATAAACAAAAATCATGGGATCCTGCTCACCCTAAGCCTGAGATGTGTGGTGTTGAGTGTGGTCAGTTTGAAGCACTGTGGTTCAGTTGTTGATTTTTGTATACCCATAGGGCTGTAGGAGGGCACGACTGCGTGCAGTGTATGAGGAGCCAAGATCGCAACTTCCTCAAGACTCCAACCAGTTGCTAGCAGACTCCAGTAAGTTGTTGTAGCAGTACCTGATATATGTAATACTACGGGTGAGTTTGAAGTACTGCAGTCTGCTCACAAACTTTTGGGTGCTCCTGGGGATAATGGAGGGCAAAAATACATGGACTGTATGAGATCTCACGATCGCGACTTCCACACAATTTCGAACAACCACTGGTAGTCTCTAGTAACAGACGAATCTAATAAGGTTCGTTCTTCTTAAAGCATCCTAGTGATGATTTCCATGGACAAAACTTGTATATCAACCAGGTGGCACAAGTAGTTATTACTTTAAATTACAAGCTAATTGGTTACTTAAAAGAGTAGTAGGTGAGTATAAATATTTCTAGAACTACTTCTCAGAACCTCCCTTAGACAATAAATCTATCTCTATTCATAATCCTTTCAGATACTTGAAATAGAACAATCTCAATTTCTTATAATAACTCATCTTGTATCTATTAACCCCCCACACACTTTCCTATAGCTGAATGGTATCCGTGAGGAGAAAGTTTGTATCTACTATTCTTGTCAGTCCCAAGCCTGGATGTAGAGCTTAAGAGTACCTTTCAGAAGCAGCATTACAACTTAGGAAGCAAATCAAATAGTCGCAGTTCATCTGTCAGCATTCCCAGCCAAACCCCTGGCACTTTGCACATGGCGGCAACCCATGACTACTTAGATTCCCGAACAATGCCTAGTATCAACAAAGCTCTGTTCATATGCCACCACTTACCACTGATCCCAAGAAACTATTCTGTTGTAGGCCATTAACATCTAGTTAGGAATTGTAGGCTGCCGATGACAAAAAATGGGTATATTGACGTTCCCAACACCTGCGTATCTAACCACCACGAGGGCTCAACACCCTATCGCTGAAGGAATCCTATGAGCATCCTGCCATTGCTTGACACCATGACAAAACATATCTATAGTCCAAAGCTGCTGGATCTGTTCACGTCTGAGTCCGGTCAATAAATGGTGCAAAACTCGGTCTGCCCTGATACCGGTCCCAATCCGTCACGAAGCCCCCTGAAGCATCGACGACCATTCGTTCGCCCTCATCGAGCGTTGTATCAATCCCTCTCTTTCCTCCCCCTTGCTGTCTCTCGGGGTTCTGTTCTCGAGGAACGTGTCTCGTCGCGGTGGAGACATCCTTCTGAGCCGCCAAGATGTCACCGTACGCCTGCAACGTCCGTTTTCCATCTTCATCAAAGTTGACTGAGAATCGCTGAAGGGAAACAAACTGAACGCTCGATATCATGTCCTTGCCATACACTGCCATTATGTATGCGGCCGCCATGAAGGCCGAGCGATCATTGCCGGTATCGCACACTAAAAGAACTTTGCCCCCTTTGAATCTATCATCGTTGATGAACATTTGATCATGCTCCACGGACACGGCTTGTTGATGATAAACTTCAATCAAATGATCATTAATCTTCTTCACAACCGCTGGGAAGCCTCTGATGAGCTCCAAGTTGTCTGCGACATTAAGATACTCAACCGCAATGCCCAGCGATTTAGATGCGTTCTCGGCGCTCATTATCCGGGTCTGAGCAAATGCGACATGACGTGCGATGATGATCATGGTGATGCCTTCTTTGGCGAGCCATTCTGCGTCGCGAACGACGGACAGTGGGCCGAGGTAGAGAAAGTCCAGGATTGATTGTGCTTTGCGGCGAGCCTCGTAATTCCAGCCGACCGATCTGTCAGTGGCCGTCTGGTTTTTGTTGCGAGTAATGATCCGGAGGTCGTCAATCGTTAAACTTGACGCGTCCACGTTCTCGTAGGATGGCACCAGGATGGAGTCGCTGGTTTGTTTGAATGCAATGGGAATTGGAATATAGGGCGGACTGGGAGGCCTAAGACTGTAGGGTGCCGCGGCAATGGAGTTCGAAACGCTGTCTCCTGGGGTCTCCATCCTCCTCGACGCAGGCTCCTCCTGGGTGACAAATTGTTGATGAGGTTTAGGATGTGTGGGGTGGGGCGTTTCGTTTGCGCAGTGGTGAAATGATGGAGCCGGAAGACGGCCGCACTAGGAACTGGGGATATGGCTAGTGTGGTGGTTATGCGAATGTGGTTTTCGCAGTATTGCACTCGAGTGTGATGTTTGAATAAACTCTGGCGATGTCGTTTGAGAGAGGTGAAGTTGGAGAGACAGATCGAGTTCAGCTGCGCTAACGTCCTGGTGAGGTTAGTGGTGGGGCTCAGCTCACTAGGACAGTGCACTTTACCCACGTAGGCACGTGGATCTCTGGTCGACATGCTCAGGTACGCCTGCATCTTATTTTGACGCCGCCTCTTGGACATTGCTCATCAAGTTGATGCTCCTTGGGTTTCGCACTGTTCATAATGAACATGTTCGAAGACGCCCAAAGGCCGGTGCTTGGCCGCATCTGATACATTGAGACCCTCCACATTCGTAATGAAGTGGTAAAAAAATATGCGACTCTGTTCATCACCATTAATTTAGCATCTTTTGCCTCTCCAGCATAGCATTTTGACACTGCAGTGGGTTGGGCGGGGCAGAAGCTGTCTTCCTTGCAGGTTTCCTATAGTTACGGCAATTTGGCACGGGGCGCAAACCTACGAAGTAGTAGGAGGCAAGTAAGGCTCTGGAAGTTTTCGTTTCGCTCGGTCTCAACCCCAATTATGAAGGTGCTTGAAGGGCAAAGCTCCCAGGAAGTACCTTCGTGGTGCGGAGTACCTCTGCGGAATAGCGTGGGCAACGGGGGACGCCGTTACATTAGAGTCGTTCGTCATTATTCCAGCATACATCGCAGACAGTATCACCGTGTAAAGCTCTCAGACACATACAGCACTCATTGACCACGAAACTTATGTTCGGTTTGTTTATTGATGTTACTTACCAAGCCTCTGCTGTGTGCGACACTCAGGAACCGTTCTAAAGCTCCTCGGAGATAGTTTGGCCCTGTTTCTCGAGAGCGGGGAAGTCCGTGAAGCCAAGCTCGTATACAAGACCGAGAGTCATCTTCGCATGCTCAAGCATGTGGTCAAAGGAGAGGTACTTGATGACATCGTCGACGCTGTGGATGTGGTTGTCCGAGTACTCGAATGCAGACTCAATAACAAAGGCAGAGGGGTAGCCGGCCTTGCTGGCAGAAGCGTGGTCGGAGCACGCGTAGCCGCACTTGGTCTCGACGTACGGAATCTTGCAGTACTATCATTTTGGTCAGCGTATATCAGCCAGCTCTGGGTGATGCGGGGGCTCACTTCAACGATGACCTTCTTGATGAAGTCGGTCAGTCCGGCATCCACGAAATCAGTGATGACGCCAACGCTCTCTGGCTGGCCCGCATCGAGGGTACGTTGCACAAAACCAGTCATGTCCTGCTGAAGCATAGCCTTGACGTTGCGGTTCTCATGCTCGTACGACTTGAAGATGGCCTGGCTGCCCAGCAGACCACCCTCCTCGGCGCTGTACCAGTGGAATTCGATGGTGTTGTCGGCCTTGCCCTCAACGACGTCCTTGGACTTCAAGAGGGTGCGCAAGACCTCGAGAATGGTCATGGAGCCACTGCCGTCATCGTCGGCGCCAGGCGCAGCGAGAATAGAGGGAAGCCAGAGGTTGATAGAGTCCTGGTGGGCACCGATAATGACGGTGGAGTTGGACTTGCCGGGGATGGTGACAATGATGGAGCTCTGCTGCCAGGTGTGGGGGAAAGCCTCAGCGAATACGTGCTTATCGGCACCCGCATCTTTGATGATGGAGCTGATTTGGGAGAGTAACCATTCCGACGATTGACGGCCGTAGTCAGACTTGTAGTAGCGGGTGTGGAAGCTTGTGAACTGCTCAAGATTCTTCTGAATCTCCGACTTGTCGAGTTTCTTAATCAAGGGCTTGACGGCGTCCTGAAGGTGGCATTTCTGGGGGAAGACGCTCTTGGGCTTGGTAGCGGTGTGGAGGCGACTCGCGCCGAGATCCTGGTGATCGGTGATGTCAAAGAAGCGGTTGCCGCCCTGTAGAGCATTTAGTTGAACTGTCAGAGTGGAACTCGAAGATGTTGCAGGTTTCGTACCCGTCGGAGCTCCCACTTCTCTTCCTCAGTCACCCAGCGGGTATCACCAGGCGCAAGCTCAATCAAGTATTTTTCGGGCTCGGAGCCGGCGGGATACAGCTGAACTCGGTTGATTTCATCCTCGGGGATAAAGCGGGCCGCGGCGATTTGAGCCAAAATGGCGAGTACCGAGGCTTTTGTGACCTTCATTATCGATGTGGTACGCAAAGAGGCGATTTAGGAATGATCGGAGGTGGATAGGCGGGTGGTGTTGAGGGGAAGAAGTTCGTTATCACAACGGCGCAAACGACCTAAGTGGTGACGGTGCACTGCTACTTCTACTTGTAAACGGAGTACCGTTATGGACAGGGACATGCGACAGCTGACGAAGGACCGTAGCTCCCCTGTCTAGGAGTAGGTACCGTCTTGACTACGTCCAATCATGTCACGGCATGGGTTCCAGAAAGACCCGCGCCCGCGGGACACCCCTCCACTGTTGCCTGGAAACGCGGAGACCCGACGCTTATCAGCGACTGGGGCTCCGATAACGCACCCATGTACTCGTATACCTCGGATATCCGCAGCCATCACGTCATCATCTTTGCTCTACTGTGTATCTGGAGGCGCGGTTCATTTACTCAAGCTGCAGAAGTTCCATTTAGCTCAATCTCGGACTTTTTGTTCTATGTATACTCCCTATAAGCGCTGATTCTTGCGATCTATTGTTACAGCTCGGCGGTTTGTTTGCGCAGAAGGAGTCCAGTCCTATCCACCAAACCGTCTGAGACGTTCCTTATGGCAATAATCCCTCAATATCATCATCTATAGCTTCAGGCGAATAACTGCATGCTAATGGCGTAAGATGGTGATCGAGAATACTTAGTATATCCGGATTGATGCTGCAAAAAACATGCAACACCAGGCATTCGCCGGTCGTCTCCGACCCGACTACTACTCTGGCCCTCACCGGTTTATCTATGAGAGAGCGGACGGGATCTCGAGTTTTCCGATGGGTGTGGTCGCATGTGATGGGGAACTGGCTGCAGTCATTCTAAGTATCAAGTCGTTTGCAGGTGGCGTTTGTGAGTGCAGTCGCTGTAGAAGGGATTCCGGACGGCCTCACAGCTAGCACCGTGGCTCATCCGACAGGAGCAAAGGTCTCACGTCTTTAAAGACCAACCAATTTCGTAAGGATTCTCCGTTTTCACAAGGACAATCGAATGCGGTATGGCGGCTCGCGGATTGTCTCGACCTATGTATAATATTGTATGCATATGCATCTTCAAGAAGCAATATTGTGAGGTGTGACTTACTACGTATGGCCCAGGAGCTGCCTCAGCCTATCCCACATTACCGCACTCTGTTAGTACAAAATCGTTTCCAAATGTCACGACGATAACTTGTCAGACAAGCAGTTCATCCGAGCCCATGGCTTGGGCGCACGCCAGTGGCGTGACGCGGCCAGCTCGATGCGGCGATGCATAGCCAGTCGATACGAACGGACCGTCTCGGAGGATGAGCCGGCGTCATCCCATGCCATGAGTAAACAATGATCTGACGCGCCCCCAGCTAGCTTCCCCCGACCTTCTCCACAGCTCACATGCTTTTGAAGTTACACAGCATATCGTATATAATACAGCTCCGCCTATAGTCGTGAAATTATTCATCAGTCTTCGACCCTGATAAGCTACACCGCATCGTCAACATGGCAGACTCGAATCCCCCCGCACGAGGGAAAAACTTTGACCTCATCCAGCGCGGCGTCAAGAGGCGAAATGTCCCCGGAATCCTCACCTTCATCGGCCTGCGCGGCCTCGACCCTCTGCTCCAGTACAAAATCATCGCCGGCGGCTGGGGCGCCTCCCTCCTCTCCAAGCTCAACATCTCCTCAATTGTACCCCTGACGGGCTCCAACACGGGTCTCTTCTTCCTCGACAATCTCAACAACCTCCCGCTCCCGCACCTCATCATCATCGGCATGTCCGTCGGCTCCTTCGCCAAGCAAGCCTGGTGGCTCGTCGGCACCTCGGAGGAGGACTTCCCCCCTTCCGCCGCCGTCGCCGTGAGCTTCTACAATACCTTGGTCAACAGCGCAAACTCCCTCCTCCTCCTCGCCGCCTCCACCTCGGTGCTCAACTCCGCCTACGATTTCCCCGGCACCAAATTGCCGTACCAGGTCGTCGTCGGCAGCGTCATGTTCGCCGTCGGCATGTTCCTCGAGACGGCCTCCGAGTGGCAGCGCAAGCAATTCAAGTCCAGGCCCGAGAACAAGGGCAAGGTCATGCGCGGCGGCCTGTGGAAGCTGGCGCGGCACATCAACTACGGCGGCTACGCGCTGTGGAGGGCGGGTTACTGCATGGCCGCGTCCGGCGTCGTCGCCTCGGCCGTCATGGGCGTGTTCCAGGGTTTCGACTTTTTGACGCGCAGCGTACCGGTCATGAATGACTACTGCTCCAACCGTTACGGCGAGCAGTGGGCGCAGTTCAAGCTGGAGGTCAAGTGGGTTCTTCTTCCGGGTGTATACTAGCAGCTGTTTAGTGTCTTGGTTCGGGGTGAAATGTGACGATAGTGTCAAGAGTCTTTCAGAAGAATGTTGATTCGTCTACATACATGGCCTCTATATCGTGCGTCCTGATGGCCTGGGTATGGATGTATCCTGGAAATGCCGACTCGCCGCTGCTGTACAAACCACTCATCAAAACCCCGACGCTGATGAAGAAGAAGAAACATTTGCGACATCGCAGTGGAACACGCAGAGACAAATTGCCCAGCGCAACCCAGCTTTCCAAAGAAGCCCGCGAACCGGCGGGCTGATGCTTTTCGTCACTCGCGCGCTCACATGCTGTCCTCCATCTGCCGACTCCTGACCTTTGCCCAGTCGTCGCGCTCCTTCTTGCCGCCCTGCTGCTCCAACCCCATGCCCCTCTCAACCCACTCGCGGCTACCCATGTGACTTAGACGAGAAAGCGCTCGCGCAAACGCAAAAGCCTCCTCGCCGCCGGAGAACAACCCAGACATGCCCTTGATCGAGTCGATGTTCTGATCCAGGTCCTCGAGAAGGTGGCTCATTGCGTTGTCGCCATGGCCAGCCTCCTCTTTTGCCTTTTGACCCAGCGACTCCTCCATCTCGGCGCGCGACACAAAGAGCTCCGTCAGGGGTTTCTCCGTGGTGAGGACCAGCTTCGCGTGCGACTCGTACACGGCGTCGATGAATGTGATGAAGCGGCGCGCGAGGTCGCGCTGGCGGTACGTCATGCCAGGCACCTCGGTCACGATGAAGGCGTCGTAGCTGCGCACGAGCTCGAGGTAGTCGGCGGCGGAGGTGGGTCTGCCAATGAGCTCGTCAAATGTGAACCACGCGCAGCGACCGCTGACGCGCGGAACGTGGATCTCGCGGCCCCAGACCTTTTGCACCTCCGGGTGCGGTTCGGGGTTCTCCGGGTCGCCGAGGAAGCGGAACCACTTCTCGGCGTGCGACGATGCGTGCGCGTCGAGCGGGGTGTGGTAGACGCCCGAGGGCGGTCGCGGGATCTTGCGGTAGTCTGTCGGGGAGTCGAGGTTGATGACGTGCAACCTGTTCTTGAGCAGTTTGATCGCGGGGACAAAGGACTCGCGCTGGATTCCGTTCTTGTAGAGTTCGTCCGGGTGTCTGTTTGACGTGGTGACCAGGACAACACCATGTGACATGAGGGACTCCAGTAATCTGGTTCATGTGTCAGCGGCCGGATGTCTCATCGTCTGTCTCCTTGTGGCCAGACTCACCTCCTGAGAATCATGGCGTCTGCCACGTCTGTGCACTGGAACTCGTCGAAGCAGAGAACGTTGCCCTGGGCAGCAATTTGCGCCGCGACGAAGGGAACAGCATCGACGTCGTTTCCATGCTGCATCTTCATCTTGTGCAAACGCTTGTGGACGTCCTGCATGAAGTTGTGAAAGTGAATTCGCGTTTTCGTCCTGACTGAGCTCGGGAGGGTGTCGTAAAAGAGATCCATGAGCATCGTCTTCCCGCTTCCAACGTCGCCGTAGAGATAGAGCCCGCGCGGCAAGTTTGGCGGAATCGCTCCTATCGCCACCTGGGGCTTGCCTCCGCCGAACCAGGATCCAAACATGGACTTGGCCGGCTTCAGCGACTCGAGGGTCGGCTGCTCGAATTCGGGAGCGTGGTAATTGACCAGCTCATCGTGAAGGTGCTGGAGGCTCTGAATGATACCTGCGCGCGGACCGTCCCGTCAGCTTTGCCACCTTCATGCCTCCTTGCGACAAGCGCACTCACCCCTCTGGTGCTCGTCATTGCGCAATATGCCGTTGTCGACCCGGCGATCGTACTCCTGTATAGGACCAAAGTCGTCGCTGTTGACTACGTCTCCTTTAGCCCATGCGCAAAACCGCGACTGGTCCGTACCCACCCCTATTTTCCTGTGTCGCCGCAGCTACTGCGGAAGCCGCCCGTCTCTGAGCGACATGTCTGGGGTATTGCTTCGGTATACTCGATGCGATGCGCGGCCTACAGGTATTCGTACGCGTCCTCAATGTGTATTTTGTGCAGATCTGGCGGCGTAGGGGGGCCTGCTTCGGAAGGCTTCGGGCGAACGGCTGCGACAAGCCGAGTCGGCGGAGTGGTAGGGAGGAAGATACAGCGACACCGCGCATGGTGGGCCGAAAAGATCACCAAGAGACGAAATCTAAGGAGCCAACGCAGACATGGACATGTTACGCGATGCGCGCGCTCTATGCAGTGGCGTTGGAGCAGAAACACAGCAAAGTTGTCAAGACGAAGAAAGGACGAAAATAGCGCCTTAGGCCCTGTTCCTGAAAATATGACGCTATTGCCCGCCGCCGGCGATACTTGTAGGAGCCGAGCCAACGGCTTAGTGGAGCAACGCTGCGGCTGACCTCGGGAAGACAGCCATTCGCCCAAATGACTGGCCACCTGGGCCCCGCCTTGCCGAACAATCTCCTGGGCAGGCATAAACCGTGACCGGCTGGCATCTTGTGGCTGGTGCTTGAATGTATTGGTGTGGCGCGTTGTGGCTTAGCGTATGTTGGCTGAAGACTCAACCTCATCCCTTGCAGCTTCCCGAGACTCGTGTCTTTTGATCACGCCTTTTCCGATGAGCTTCGTCTCTGAAGGGTTTCTGTAAAGCTTCTCCTGAGACAAGCGTTCTGGCGACGATTGCGAGGCTTGCATGGAGGTCTGCTAGGTGAGCGCAATGTGTAGAACAGGCTACATCTACCCGTAGACGAGTAGAGTGAGCGAACGAGCCTCCATGCTGACCGTTTTGACCAATAATTCATGGCACAACGTCTTGGGGGAGAATTTGCATCTTGTTTCTTTCCTCTGTTGCTTCCGAGGGCCTGTCATGGCCCCTCTGACGAGCATCCTTGCTAATCAGGTTTCTGGGCTTCACCGCGGTGATGCCGTTTTTGTTGGACCTCGAAAACTTAGTCGCGGAATTTGGGATCCTAACTGCTCGGGCCCAACTACGGTGCGAATTTTGCTTACAGAACCTTACATTGGCATTCATTGCGACGGAATCCACTCCGCGTGGCGACACGGGTGCCACCGTCATGATGCTGTAATGCGCAACAATTCGGGGTATCAACTGCGGCAACGAAACACGTGGGCTACTTGACCACTACACAAAGGATTGGAGGCGTACAAATTCATCCCCAGAAACATCAGGACAGAAAATGCGCCCCGGCGCAGCGTGTCCCTCTGCATGTCCGGATACTCGAGGTTTAGGTCTCTGTGCCGAAAAGGGGGGCGCCCTCGACGCAGACCTTGACGCCCGCCGAACACCTCCTCCCTCGGCTGGATACAACATCCTTTCTAAGACCCTACATTGCAGATCAGATTTAGATCGTTGTGGCTACGAATCACCACCTGGCACGTACCGTCAAGAGCTCCAGTGCCCCAACGCATACGCAGCCGGCCGCGTTCTTCAATGGGTCTTCGAGATGGGTTTCAAGCAATAATGGGCAGAGTCTCGCAGGTAATTTGCAGATGCAAAGCAGGAATATGCACGCACCTTGGTCAGGGTGTATCATTTGCGAGCGAACACCGTTTCATGAGAGCACATACAGCAGGCACCGCATTAGACTGAACCATAAAACAAACATCACGATGCAGATGCTGCGATCTTCCGGGTAAGATCTTTGGCAGATTTTTAGCTACCGGCGTTATAGCGCAGTTATGCAGCGATTCACTGATCCCTGCGCTGTCACTAGGCGAAGGAGGTCACCAGCCGAAGGAGCCAGGCAAGCCAGGTCAGATCGGTGTTTCTCACAAGAGATTGTCACAGAGGGTACGGCTTGGTCGAGGAAGATCTGACATGGCTGCCACCACGACTTCACCGGGCGTCCAATGAGGGGGGGGGTTTCTCGTCTTCTCGGTTGCGCCATAACAAGCAAGCAGTTCCCGATCTATGTCCCGATTCGTGGTAGCACGTCGTCTGTCGCGTACGGATCTGTCGACCGCCATCAGCGAAGTTGTATCGTTACGAAGCAGAAAGCAGAAAGTAAACCGCGTGGCAGACAAGGACCTCAGTGCGCACTCAAGCAGTGAAGATGGGCTCTGTTCTTTGCTACAGCATTTCGAAGTCGTCATCAAGGTCCAGGAGAATTACCCGGCGGTAGGGCACCTGTTAGACAGAACACGTCTTGGAGTATTTCCAGCGGTAGAAGAAAGTCCTTCACCGACGTTTGCGCGTATTCCGCGATTTCTGTGAGAAGCAGCTCGTGGGCGCAGCGCCGACCTCCACTTGGCACGCCGGGGTGAAGTGAAACCTCTGCGGTCTAAAACGTTGATCAACAGGTTCACCCAGCTTGGTGCACCATGATCGAGTCCACGCTACCAGCGAATCTTCACATGGGACATTCGGCGACGGATCAAAGACTCCGGCTCTTCCAGTGGTACTATTCGCCGCTGGGGTGGAAGTCTACCTGACCCATTATCCACAATCCTGCGGAATGCACCCCGTGGAGGGTACACAGAATAGGGGTCGGGACCGCTGTCACGCTTCCCAAACGAGACTTGGCTGCCTAGAATCTCGCAGGGGAAGAGATTTTGAGGCAATTCGGCGTACCCCAGCGAGGTCTCTGTGGCTCGATATCGATCTTGTGAAATTACCTGATCGAATAGCAGACTGCGAGCATGGATAGGGAGCAGCGTTAGCTCGAAAACCCTCGTCTCTCTTTGCCAGCCATATCTTTTCGAAACAGTACTCAGCTGTGTTTCTTTTTCGATTCCCGTGGCTTGTCTCGGCCCTCGCTTCTTCGCCTTTACGTCGTTATTTCCGTCCCCGGTGAGTAATTTTGGAGTGTGCGAGCAGTGAGCTCCATTCGTTAAGTACTGTTTATAGTGGGAAGTGTTCCCTGCATTGTTCAATATTTGGACTGAAGATTTGTTGTCGAACAGTGTCATATTCCTCAGCCTTTGGTGGACTTTTGGACATGTGTTTGAGGGAAGAATCGTCCAAGGTGAGATTGTTTTGGGAGACAAGGAGGGGTGGTTGTTCTTCAAAGCAATCAGCGATGTTGTCTCTGCCATGGCCGCGATTTTGATACCGTCATTTCTACGAGTGATGTGCCCAGCCCTAAAAGCCAGCACAAGTTTCTCGGTATAAGGACTGTATCGACAGACGGTCAGCGAGACCATCTTGACATGCCGAGCGCCACCCCCGAGCTTGAGCGCCGGCCAACTTCAGCCAAAAGAACATATCCAGTGGGAACTTAATCGCAGTCGCACACGATGAGCGCCATGCCAGTGCTAGGTAAACCACGACCGCGTTACTTTTCGATAAGACGAAGTAAGAATTGCGGACGTGAAGAACAGCTGTGGCTCCAGAAGACATTTTTACCTCATGGCAGCAGCTGGCTGTTCTCAAAGGGTGATGCAGCCCCTGAAAGCGGAAGGTACTTCTTCCCGAGTCCCAAGATCACGTTTCTAAATTGATCAACCCGAGAGTTTGGTCTGTCAGATTTGTCAACATAGTCGACTCGGTTTCCCCGGTGAATCGGATGCGGACTTAGCAGAGGAAAAGTCCGACAACATACCTACCATCATGCCTTGCGGGCATGTTGCGGGAGCTCGATGCCTGTCTAAATGGAACCGAGACCGGGAGACTTGTCCTTTCTGCCGCCTAGCACTTGTGTACAGCAAATGCGGGCATCGGGTTCCTGCTCGCCACGTCACGCAGAACGAGATCTTCCGCATAATTTCCAGTCGCAATCCCCGAGGGAGGTTGCATACCGCAACGCTGTGTCGCATGTTACAAGCATGAACTGCAAATCACTGTCAAAGTGCGGCTTCAGGCTTGCAAGCGGAGATTCCTGCAGGCTCGAAAGCGCTTCCTCGACTCTCGTACCCCTTCTAATGCTAGCCTCCTGATGGCGAGGAAGAACGATTTGAAGAGTGTAGTGTCCGACGCGTATCACAGCAAAACCGCCGCGCGTTTGACCAGCTGGTAGACGGTGGCGTAAATTGATGTGGCCAGAACGACTGCCGAGGAGCGGTCTGGCCAGGACGGCCCCACGGAAGACGTCCGAATATGATGACTGGCTAAGTGATGGAAATACTGCTTGCCACGACCCGGGTTGCGGGCAGTCTCGGATGGCGCAGACACACGGGCAAGACGAGAACCGCTACCGAGAGGACCTTTAGCCCGACTTCGATATCTTTTCCCCCCTGTGACGAATCCCATGAAGCTAGATTGGCATGGTTGTGCAATAACAGCCTGCCGTAGAGCTGAGGTCAATAGCAAAATGCGAAAATTTAGGACGAGCATTTCGCAGGCCACCAGGTGGACGCGCTTTCGGTTGATGGTCCGCTGCCGCGGGACACTGCCGCGGGAATTGACAACTGACAACCAAGCCTCCAACAGGTCTGATGCTGAGCGGCGAGGGGCGAAAGAAACTGCGGTGGTCGGGGTGGGAGGATCCTGCAGCGCAGTAATCAGGCCTCGTTGGCCCGCAGAATGTTATACCAGGGCTTATGCATGTGAAGAGTAGCAGCGGAAGGTATCCGGGTGGCCACCGGCCAAGCCAAGACGTTGTATGTAGGTATGAAAGGTCACCCAGTAGTGTGCGCAGATACTGCAGTGGACGAGGCAGTTGAAAAATGCAGATGCTCTCCGAGGGTGGCACGCGACTTGCAAAAAAAAGCGTACACTGTAGCTACGGCGCCGCGAGTATCGCCACCAAAAACGATCGTCTTTGTATGTAAAGTGTGCGCTTTTTTTTTGTAAGTCGCGTGGGTGGCCATTGGACTGTGGGGGATTGCGGTGAGCGTAAATACCATGAGCTTTTGTTCTGCAGCACGGGCAACAGACTGGCATTGGCCGAGAGAGTAGGAGGAGAGGCAAAAGGCAAAAACTGCGAGACGGCTAGGCGTGTATAAATTACCACTTGACCAGCAGCTGGACTCCTTCTTTGGTTAATCATCCATCCGTCATGATAGACATGGCTGGTCATTCGCGGCACGACGTTACCACTATAGTCGAATAGGTACAAATGGAGATGAGGTCGTTGGTTGCTAGAGACCATGATCCGAGAGAGTGGATCTGACGTCTTTTCGTTACGTACTCGTGGGCCCGTTGATGAGGCGTGACGTGGAGATGAGGCACACAACACATGGGGAGGCGTAGCTCAGGTAGTGGCTGCACCACTCGTAGATATGTACATACCTTCGGATATCGTGCGCATCCACTGGTGGTCGTGAGGGGATACGAGGAGATACAGACGTGAGTGTGCAAGCAAAATCAATATGCAAATGTTGTTCGTCGTAATCTCTTACTTTGAACCAAGTTCTTCCAGTACGGTACTAGCTGCCCGGTACTACCTAATGTAGGTACCTTAGCTGTCAGTGAGTTATTCCGAATGGGCGGGGAGGTGGAGGGTTGGACTGGCAAGACTGGGCAGATTAGCTACCTACCTTATGGAGCTGGGAATAACTGTGGACCCCGGAGGTATTGCTAGCGCGGTCGAGCTCCGGGCCGGGCTTGGGCGTCAGCGCCACTAGGTACGGCAACCTCCAACTGTGGCAGGGCGAACCGATGGCGGGCGACCGATAGTGCCCATGTACAGTACTCCCTGAGGTACTTGACTGGCATCAGCGGAGGAATCCACTCCTCCTCAGTGATCGTGGGGTCCTCATACCCCACCTGGGCAGCAGTGTTAACCTTCTGCGCACTACCCGTACTGTCAAGGTAGGCAGTATCATTAGTAAGGTAGGTAGGCACTGGCCGCGCTAGCAGGAGCTCTACTTGTAGCTTGGTAGCCTGCCAGTGTCTTCGGGCCGTATCATTAGTGTGTAAACACACCTTCAGGTTTGTTTGCCAACCACCTACCTATGTAGGTACGGAGTTTTACTCCGTGCAACTACACCAAGCCTAGGTACCCAGGTACCTTACCGTGCCTTGCCCACGCCATTCCTTCCCTGGGTTCCATTGTCAATCTTCTTTCCACTGCATGCCTACCAATCTTGGGACGAAATCGAACCTCACACCTCGCTCAACGTTGCTGCCTCCCATTATCACTTGGCCACTGCTCAACATCCCCCAGTCTTTTCTCAACCACAATCGAATGCAACCCCAGGTTGCTGTCCCGCTGCCGCCTGCCCCTCAATCTGAGTACTGTTGCATATGCGGCCTGCATGCAGGTAATATCGCGGCAAGACATCTTCGGTCTTCTGACAGCGCACCCACCCATTGCTCCTTTGCAGCATCACGAAGAAGGCTTCGATACACTTACAAAGCCCCGGAGCCTGCATGGTCAGGCAGCTCGCGTCTTACAGCTACTGCCGACTGATTCCCTGTTTGGTAGCGCATGCCAGCCCAGAACAAATACCAGGCGAGTCAAGCGTTGCATCAAATGCCACCCGCCCAATTGGACTTGGCCTCGATCATCTTTCGTCTTCCGCTCGGTTGATCCGCGAATCCACATTGACTGGACCTTTAGTCGTCATGCACGGAACCACCCTTACATCATGCCAATGGATGACATGAACCTCTTTTCTTTCTGGACTGGGCTGGCAAGCTGGGCAGCATGGTCTCGATGATTGCTAAGGAGCACAATGCGCGTGTACATGGATACCTTGCTTCTCTTGGAATGTCATTCGCTCGCTCTTCGTCCGCCCCTCCAAGCTTGTCGTCAGTCGCCAACTTTGTCGGGAATCGCCAGCGATGCCCACCCAAGGCTGCGTCTTGGTCGCTTCGTCTTCTCCTTCGACAGGCCGAAAAATATGGATACCGTGTGTGCGAAAGATTCATGTGGCCATTCTGGGTTTGAAGCTTTTCCGTAAGCGCATCCGCTGAGGGGTATGATTCGATTTGCTGCGTCTGCTAATCAATGTCTGGGCCAATGGACGCTGATGTTGTCGTCGGCGAAGTGCCATCTCCAGTCCTATCCGGCTACCAAAAATTCAGCATCTTCGCTTCCACAGTTCCCCAGTAGCAGAAGTATGCCGGACCAACCGCCCCTGAAGAAACGCCCTGGTTTTTGCGCGCTAGTGTCGCCGGTAACTCCAAGGATCTAGCTTTGAGATCCTGTAAGAAGACGGGAAGAGTCTTTTAGGGCAGACCTGACTGATGTACAGCCTTCTTACGCCACCTTGATCTCTCCGTGCGGATATCATGAGAATCTCCATGCCTAGCAACGTCGCCTAATATGCGCCGAACAGGCGGATAGCTGGTACGCCACGCCAGCTTCCGTGCTCTTTTTGACCGATGAAAGTAAACATGACCGTTGTGCTATCGTCATAGAGACCTCGAGATCCCCGGGGCTCGGAACGTTTGCTTTCGCGGCCGAGGTCTTACACCAGGGGCAAAATGCTTGCAAACACCATCGACCGTCTTCAATAAACCCTGACGAGCAACCTCGTTCTTATTGGGCGCTTGCGCCTCTCCCCTGGTGTCGAGCCAACACATCTTGAGCGAAATCCGACATGATGGAGTCCGATACTGGCCGTATTCTTCCTACGCTTCCTCACCCTTCTCAGAACCGTTGCAGTACTGCTTCGAAGTGCTCGGCTAGCACATGTCAACGCCCTCTTCGGGACTTCTGATCGAGCGCTTCTTTGTCTGATAGCTGTTCTCGCGGCTACTCATGCACAATATCGGCCACGCAGGCTTTGATATTCGTCTTTACACGTCCCTTTAGCGAATCCGTCAATAACTGTTGGCCATAAGTTCGAATCTGACAAGATCCAAGGCATCCGAGAGCTTGGCGCTCTTCTTTAGTCGCCCGCTTCGCCTCCTCGTTCCACCTAGCGTCTGGCGGCGGCTTGGGAAAAGATACCCCTACTGAACCCTAGCATCCTTGTCCACACTTCGTCGGGCCTGATTCGGCCACGGCAGGCCGGCCGGCTGTCCTCCACTCATCTTGCAAATCTTTTTCATGTTGCCCATGATTTGTCCGTCATCCATTTTTGCTTTTACTCTCGGTAACATACACCACATGCCCTTAGCTAAGGGGCCTGGCTTTTGCAGCGCGACCCGGGTTGTTATTTCTGCTCTCCCACCCGCATGCTTCGTCCTGGGATGAGACAGATGCTAGCTTAGAATTCCCCTACCCCACTGAACTCTGCATCTGGTGGGTGCCCAATATCTCAAGACTCCTGGTTGGTATCAACTCATGCCCTTTACGAGACGATTATCCCGTCCCCGCGCTCTCCCGGCCTGATCCAAAAGCTTTGCCCCGTGGAATACGGACATTGTTATCGACACTGCCACACTACTTGTTCAGCTCAAAGTCAATGGAAGCGGTTAGTACATGTGCTTGTCAACTTACTCAGTAGCATCGCCGTTGGGCCAAGCTTCACTCTGTTCTTTGAGACGACTTACCAACCCTTCTCTTGCAGGAAAGGGAAAGGAATCGCATCCGAGATAACCAGCGTCGATCTAGGGCCCGCAAGAAAGAGTACATTCAGGATCTCGAGCAGCGGCTCCGGCTATGTCAACTACAGGGCGTTGAGGCCTCGACTGAGGTTCAGCAGGCCGCCCGCCAAGTCGCAGACGAGAACCAGAAACTTCGCCAGCTCCTCAACAACGTCGGCTTTAACGATGGGCAGATCGAGATTTTTCTTAGGACCGGAAGAAGTGACAATCTTGGGCGGTCCGGGTTTGAGGCTCACGGCGGCTCGGGAGACGGAGCCCGTGGCCGTGCTGCGACGACATTGGACGGTCTCATGGCACCGAGACGACCGGGCTTTCTCGACACGTCCAGGTCGTACAGTTCACCATCGCAGCAGAAGACAAACGATCGGTCCTTGTCGTACGATACAGCATCTAATTCGCCAGTCAATTACAGCGCAACACCCGAAACTCCCCATCAGCAGGCTTACGGCTTGGGGCAAGACATGATGAACGCAACTCAGCCAATGGCTTATAGGTCGGCCGGAGATCTGCAGAGCCATGGCTTCGGGACTGAAGGGGCAACAAACCAAGATCATAGGTGGCTTCCGAGTGCTTCGGCCCGGTCCTCCCACGAGTTATCCGTGAACCTGCATAGCTACGCGGCGAATCAGGGGCTCGACTATCACCAACCAACGTTTACCGGCGCAGACCCGGGTGCGAGTTCTATACCGCCGGCTTGCAGACCGCAAATGGCGCCGCAGTACCCTGCATACGATGCGGTGCATCAGCAACAGGCCTTCGTTGCTCCGCACGTTGGGACGGGAAGCGCCAGCCACTCGGGCCCAGCGTCCGTATCGGATACGGACTCGAGCACCGAAGACCGAAGACCAAGACCGGCGGGCAGCCTTGAGGAATACCCCTGGGCCACTGTTAACTCGCTCGTAAGATCTCACTACGGCGGTCGTCGCAGCTGAGGAAAGGCCTAGTTATTTTCACTGATCAAGGACGCGTGGTAGCGACTTATAGCCACCCTGCAACATTGTATCCGGCTCAACGAGTTGTGCAGTTCGGTAAAAAGAAACCCAAAAGCAAACACAAAGCACCCGGGAGAGTCTTTTTTTTGCTTTGGGAGGTTGGAATTAATACTTATGGAGACGGGCTGGGCAGAACTCGAGTATCGTCGACTGGAACAATTGCCGCTGACAGGATTGATTCGAGGACGGGGCCTGTTCATGCCGTTTGCCAATCCAACCGATTCAACTCTACTCTAAGCAAGCTCGGAACAAAGACGACAAAACATTGCTCGAAAACAGTTTCTTTTCGTACACGCCGCAAACGTCTGGGTTTCTTTTAGCAGAGTGTGGTTGTGCCTTCTCGCTGTGCAGACTGTTCTTTGTACCAACGCAGCTCTGGAGAAGAAGGTCATCAGAGAAGGGAGAGGCCGGGATACGTGGGCCTCTATCTGGCAACAAGGCGTTATGGCGGTCGGTTTGATGCTCTTTTTAGAGAGCCAAGGGATGCGACGGTGTTCAACTCGAGCTACTTTTTAAGCAAGCAGATACCCCTCCATGATCCACGTCCTTTTCTTTTTGTCTTGGATCCTACAGCCATCGTGAAGCAAATCACCTACTTGGTTTCCAACGACTTTACGACTTTACTTACTTTTTTATAAAAAAAGTCTGACCTGCCGCAGCAAACACGACAAACAATGGGGACGCCGATGCAGTCTCAAGTCAAGAGGATGGACCTCATCATCTTCTTGGCGGAATCGCAGAGGATGGAGATCGAGAGAGACCTAGCTCGTCTCAGCTCCGAGCGAGGCCAATACGACGACGCACTCAAGTGCCTACGAAGACTGGACGAAGAGATACGGGATAGCAAAGCCGCTTTCGAAACTTGGAAGATTGGCGGGGGCTATGATGCACACGCCGTCGAATCCGTTAACAAGATGCTCGTCCAGCTGGGGCACATTATCAAAACGCAGCTGAAGGACACCGTGGAAGAGCAAGTCTATGTGAACAGCAACGGCGACGAAAATCAGATGGAACAGATGCCATCGCGGCCTGCGGCACTACCCCCGCCATCAGGGAGGCCATCGACGCCAGCCGTCTGGTCGCATTCGGTGGCAACAACTTCCCCTGCCGCAACCCAGCCGTCCGTCTTTACCTCGCCGTCTCAGCTCTACAACTCTCCTTTCAATGCCTCTCCGTTGCCGCCGCGGTCTCAGAGCCGTCTCCCGAATTTCGGCGTATACTCTTCGCACGCAGGACTCCAGCCATCCGCCCACCGTGTTCCGCCGCCGCAGCCGCCGCCGCAGCATCTCCCGAATCTACGTCCCTCGCTCCAAACGAACGGAACCCAGCCGGACGGCCAGTCGTTTTCACCACAGCAGCAATATCCCTCCTCGGGTGCCAGTATGCCGATGCCATCCATAGGACCTCAGTCGTCTGGCTCTCCTTTCCCACCGCAGCGTGGGGATCATCTTGCAGATTTTCATGTAACGTTTACCCCTGCCAGACCACAGCAGCCATCCGCGTCTTCCCTCCCACCGCCACAGTCGCAACATCAAATTCCTTTCATGCCCACTCCTGCACAGAGCAGTCTACTTCAGCAGCAACACCCTACCCGCAACTCCCCCTTTCCCCCAGATCCCCGTCTTAACAGTCTCGTCCCACCGGCGGGACCTCCGTACCAGGCACTTACACAACCGAGCAGTGACAACCACCCTCCCGCCCCTTTGTCAATATTGAAGCCGTGGCCGACAGCGGACCCCACCTACTCCCACCCCGCGCTGGAACCCGTCTCGTTCCGTCCAGAGAGCGCCCCAACGCGTCGTATCCCCGGCGATGTCAGCGGCGCCGCGTACCTCAGGAAGCAACTCGACGAGCAAGACAGACGCGCCGAGGAAAACGAAGTAAAACAATGGCACGTCCAAGTCGGAATCGACATATCGCGCACAAACCCCCTGAAACGCCACGGCGACAAGCTCGAGGGCGGTCCTCCAAAAAGACAGGACTTGGGCGAAGGCCAGCTCAGGGGCGGCGGCGGCGACAAAAGCAAGCGGGACTGGTTCAAACGGACCTTCTTCAGGAAGAACAGCAAATCCAGTGCGCCAACAGCCGACAACTCGGCAGCAGCGTTCGGGACCACCGGTTCCAATGCCGAACCTACGAATGGCGGCGGCAGCGACAGCAACGAAGGCAAATCGCTCATCAAACTCTCTCTTCTAAACACCGCCTTCCTTTCTTCGGACAAGCGGGCACGGGAAATCCGCGACGCGTTGGCTTCCCTCATCGCACAGAGCGAAGCAACTCCGGCGCGTCTCCCGGGACGGAACCCAAAGGTCAACTCGGGCCATCCGACCCCCCGAATGCGCATGCGCGATCTCCTCGAGAAGTTCAAAAAGACGTCCACGGGCGCCTTCGACACGAGTGACATGCGGGCCGTGTTGGACAGCGTACAGGAGCAAATAGAACAGACATCAAGCTACATGACTTCCACCGACGAGGAGGAAACGCAAAAGGGGATAACACTCTCGGAGCAGACCGATTCCATCTGCGCGCTCGAGAACACGCTCGAGACCCAATTGCGCCTGATATCCAAAGTCTTTGTCGGCGGCGAGCCCACGGCCGTCGCTTTTGCCGGTTGGATCGGCAACATGAAGGAGCGCTTAACCGAAGAGCTCAAGTTCGGAGAGCGCGCGGGGCAGATGCCGTACAGCATTCCACCAGGCAGGGGCGAGAGGCAGATTGTCTACGTGGTCTGATGACAGAGGCAGCAGCGTGTCATGCGTGATGTTTGTACGAGTGGTAGCACAATCAGGGTAGGCGTTCAGAGGGGGGTTTTGGCTTGCTTCATATAGACCATTGTGGAAAGATTCTTTTTGTTTTGTTTTGTCAAGTCCTCAAACTCCGCTGCTCAGAAATGAAAACCAACAACTGCGTACACGTGCAGTGAAGTAAAAAAAAAACAATACGGAATAGACGCACTTTGCGCCCGGTGTACCGCTTAACCATGGTGTTGACATGTCCCTGTGTTATCCAGCTTCGCGTGCGCGTTCGCTCTTGTCCCAGCGTCTTTCGCAACGCCATTCATACTAACAAACTAACCGGGCCACTACAAAAAGTAATCCGCCACTGGTTTCTTCGCGGGCATACCGCGAGAGTCCTGTGGCGCGGCCTGGAACACGCGGTACCGCCTGGCCGGTCCGGGTAGCAGTACGTAGTCGTCGGTGCCTCTTATTCCACCCTGACTGCGGCCCACGTCGCCGTTGCTGCGTGCAAAGACGCCCGTGCCGGAATCGTCCTCGGCCAGCTCGAGTATGGCTGCCACGTTGCCGCAGCGGTAGCAGTAGTTGGGCGCCGACCACACGGTGACGATGCTTGCGTCAAACATTTCCTTAAAACCTTCCATGACTAGCTGATGCGCACGCGCGATGAGCGACAGATCGTTCTTGTGGTTGAAGTCGCGGACGATATCCGCGCCAAAGAGGAAACCGGCACCGCGCGGCGACAGGCCCCAGCCGTCAATGTCGTCGGGGTCGGACCATAGTAGGTCGCACATTGCTCCTTCGTGAGGCACCTCCTGTTTCCGGTCGAGGAGCCTGATCTTATCGACGCTGTCTATGAGCGGTGACAGGCCTCCGTGAACGCACAGGATGGCACCGGCGGGGTTGCCGAGGGAGCCCGAGGATTCTCCCGACGCACCGCTGCCGGGTGGGCCCGTCTTGTCGCCAGACGGTGCGGCCCCGTTGGGACTGCCTGGCGTGGGGTCTCTCCGCCGCCTCTGACGGGGAAAGTGGCTAATCGTCGAGCCGCTCTGGTCGCAAACCTCGATCTCGATATCCTCATCCACAGCCGGTTGACCTGGCGAGGCGTTAAGGGTATGTGATGCGCCGAGGACGATAGCGCCGAGCGCAAGGTAGTCGAACACGTCACAGCAGTACCTCCAAACGTTTGCAGAGCCGTACTTTCGGAGGCACTCGTCGTAGAAACCATATACAGTGGTGATTTGGCGAGACTCGTGGTTGCCTCGAATGAGGGTCATGCGATCCGGATAGCGAACCTTGAGGCAGAGGAGAAGAAGAAAAGACTCGAGAGAGTAAAAGCCGCGGTCGACGAAGTCACCTGTCGGGGTTGTTAGAATGCGCTCGTCGCTTTGCTCGGTGTCGACCTGCCCATGAAGAGGTAGTTGGTATCGGGCACGTCGCCGCCCACTCGGAAGAGCTCCATCAGGTCATGGAATTGCCCGTGAATATCGCCGCATATCTTCACACGCACAGTCAGCATGGTCTTGCATTGCGGCGCGCCATGCCGTGGCTTACCGTCACAGGTGCCGTAACCGTGACGACGTTGCCCTCTTCAATGAGGAGCTCGCGCGCCTTGTGGCAGAGTTCTCGGACTTGGGCTTCGGGGATCGGACGACAAGCGCGCAGTTGCGCGATAGCTCTGGACGTGTATCAGCACCTAAAAGCGCTCGCTAACTGCGTCGCCGGGGAGGAGAGGGCTCACTTGTCGAGGTCGCTCATGGTGATTGTAACTGCGATTGCTGCTGGAGAGGGGCGTCCCTGACGTTTGCTGAAGCGGCGGCGGGCGGGGAGAAAAAAATGGTTGATGAGTTTTATGATATCGCAGCGGCTACAGTTTATCGTTTACTCGGAGTATATCTCGATCTGACGCGATTTTCATGGGTATAGGTCGTGTATTCCACTGATTGTTACTCGGGTCGCGATCGAGGCAAAGTTAGCATGGCGTCAATGGCCGATGGGAGACGTGCATGCATTTGGTTCCTTAAGGTACCATAGCCTAGGTGCCTAGAGGTATGTACTCCGTACCTTCCCTGCCTTTCCGGTGCTGTTTGAGTTGGCAGGTGCTCCGAACCCCAACCGCGCTAATTCTTATCATTTATCGCTATCAGTAAGCGCGCCAGGTCGTTGGAACTTGGAACTTCAAGGAAGTGAATGCTCCCCAGCGCATTAGATCCCTGTCACCAACGATCGGGGACCTGACACCGCCCGGCCATAAAACTCAGCTCGGGAATTGTATTATTGCGATGCCGAAAGGCAACATAGGTCCCCGGGCCTGGACCTAGGTAGGTAGCTAGGTACCTACCTACAAAGTACGCACCTGAGGTGCCTTAACCTGAGGTCAGGTTAGGTTCTCAAGTAATTATGGGTGGATGGATACAACTCAATCCTCAGGCATACGTGGGTAGGAGGCTGCTTACCTAAGGCACATTCCTGAGGATGTCACCCGGTGGAGACCCACTCCAGGACATCGGAACCCAATCAGACTGCTTCCGTAGCAATACTTTGTACCTGCGCCCAATTGCGAGAAAATCGTCTTCGACCCATCGTCGCCATCGACGCGCAGTAAGGCCTTCTCAAGGGGGAGCTTGAATCCGACTCCTCACCCCGCGAGCGAGCATGTCATTGTCATAGGTTAGAAGCCGCAAAACCTGATTCTTTGGCACTCAAAGGACCCTCGCTAATGTTCAATTGCACGCAGAAGAAGCTATTGGCCTCCTTTCTACACGAGAACGCGATCATGCCACCCCATCCCCTCCACCCGCGGTCGCGCATGACCTCATCCCTCTTCGCAACCACGGTCGTCGCCAGCTTTTTTGTCGTCGGACTGCCGCATTTGCTACCCTGCCCCGCACCGAGGGTCACCTACGCCGACGGAGAAATTGTGGTGGGAGAAGACGGCCGACGGAGGAGGCGGAAGCGTCGCGAGACGGCCGAGATTGATAACGGCATCGTCAACTTTGACCACGCCAGCGACGACGAGACATTACGAGCAAGAGATGAGCGGCTGAGCAGACCGTGTCCGGTACCGAAGCCGGGCGGGATATTGGGAGAGTGGTTGGGTTTCCACGGACCGAGCAAAACAGAGGAGACGCCACGAGTCGAGAGGTGATGACATATACAACAATTGTTTCAATAGATACCTTGACGTTAACGACGAAACGTGCACGCGGACAGACTTTCGGTGGCGATCAGTTCGTGAGAAGAGTTGCGGTGAGTATATGCCGGATTAATCAGCCCGACGACCGATGCTTTAGAGGTACGGTCCGGGCATCTACGATTCGTCAACGAAGAGTATTCGCTCTTTTCCTTCAAATGAGAACCAATAATACGAGTGTCCCGTGGCCGTGCGTGTAGCCTCAGCAGCTGGCTCTCGTCGTCTGTCCAAGATGAAAAGGAAGACATCGTGGAGCATCGAGAGCGCGCACTGATTTCGCCAAACCAACTCTGGTGGTCCATGAGCATAAAAGCAAGCGCATCTTGAAGCCATGAAGCTACCTTGCAACTGTTTTTTCACGAAGGCCATTGCTTCCTGGGGTTTCGTTATGCGAAGCCGGGCCGAACAAGTGCTGTTATTTTCTTAATTAAAAAAGGAAAAGAAAAGATAACAAAAGATACAAGTCAAGGAAAATTTCCCAAACATGTCTACACTTCGATCCTGACAGCAGGGTCGTACTCCTCTAACCCCTGCAGTAAAAGGTCCCATACGGTCACCTAAGTTGAGCTTCAGTTCTAACAACGCAAATAACCCTAAGCGAGATAAGAATCTAGCCTACAAGGGAAAAGGCTGTGTTCAACTCGAGCGATCCCTCGCATTACATGCCAATTGTTTTTGTTAGCAGCAGTTTTTCGACCGTGGCGGCTACCTCCCGCAATATTGCTCGACAATCGACGCCAGGAGTTTACAGTCGCTTTACAGGCATTGTGCTTCCTGTTGCAGGCACTTTCACGGCAGGCCGGCCATCCGACCTCGTCCGGGCGATCGTGGAGGGTGAGACACGGAACCGACTCGGGCGGTGATCCGTGCTGCTAGGACCCCCGGCTTCCGCACGCCAGGTTCTTAACGCACACTAACACCTCCGCGACACAGGATGCCCCTGATGCACGCCTTGGCGTAGGGGAGGCTCGACAATCTTGGTCGGCCGGATGAACTTTGCAAGCTTCTCATACTGTGGACGAGCAGAAGCCAAGACATAGCAAGGTTGATTTTAGCTCACACTGCGGGGGACTTGGACTGCCAGGCGAACAGTCTGATCTCCCACTTGCCAAGGACGGCACACATCAGTCGAAACTGCCGGGGAGCGAATCACGAGGGACTTCAGCCAGCCATGAACCATCGCTACTTGAAATGACGGGTGTCATCTGTGTGTTTGACGGGATGACTGAGACCGGCTTCGACGAACCCATCCTTTGGGACGGATGCTGCTCGGGTCTTCGAAGGCAAACGTCAGGCAACATTGGCCCGTCACGCGAGTGCTCGACTCCGCGCGATGTTTGTTTTATGTAATTAATCGATGCCAGTGGAGAGCGTCAGCTTCGATTTGGTAGTGGGCGTACTGCCAAATCACAGTCGTTTCTCAATCGACGTCTAGGAGGTTAAATAGGCTTCTGTGTCCTGGTCCCAATGCGTCTCGTTCCTTATCCCTATACTCCAAACAGCGTTCTTCCTTCAACTTCGATTCTTTTTCAAAAGAGGTAAGCGACTTCATCGTTTGGCGAACACCAGTGTTCTGACATGACCAGCTGTGCTCTGTATTCACTCATTCTACATTCTCTGTCGTTTTTTCGATACCCACAGTTAGTTGCCCCCCGACTTTGCGCTCGCCCAGCTATCTGACAAGACGCAAGTTCTCTCCTTTGATTCACCCATAATCAGCTCAAAATGAAGTCATCCGTGGTTCTTTTCATCGCCGCCGGCCTGGTGTCGGGTTTGAGCATTCCCACGCAACTCGGTGCCCGCGAGAACATCGTCGTCCGCCAGGAGGCTGCTGCTGCACCCGCAGCACCCGCCCCCGAGACACCCCCGGTAGCGGCTCCCCCCGCCGCTGCTCCTCCTCCTGCCGAAGCTGCTCCTCCTGCTGCGCCCCCTGCAGCCGCGCCGCCAGCCGGTGATGCTGCCGCGGAAGAAGAGAAGAAGAAAAAGGCCGAAGAGGAAGCTGCAAAGAAGGCAGCAGAGGAGGCAGCCAAGAAGGCCGAGGAAGACGCCGCCAAGCAGCGTGAGGGCCAGGCCGGCGGAGACGCCGCGAAACAGAAGGAGGAGACGGCCAAGAAGGCCGAGAAAGCCAAGCAAGAAGCCGAAAAGGCGCAAAGGGAGGCCGCCAAGGAAGCTGCCAGAAAGGCGGAGGATGCCCAGAGGGGCAACAACCGCGGGAACAACCGCGGCAATGGAAACAACCGCAACAACGACGACAACGACAAAAACGCACAGATTCTCCAGAATATTCAGCTGCTGCTGGCTGCCATGGGACTCAACAATGTCGTCAACGTCAACGCACTTGCTCAGCTGCAGGCCCAGCAGCAGCTCATCATGCTTGCGCAGCTGCAACAACTTGCCCAGCTTACGTCGGTTGGCCTCGTCAACCCTGTGCAGCTTGTCGGGCTCATGCAGCAGGGCGCCCTTGTGAACAATATCCAGCTTGGTGAGAACCCTGTTCCAAATCCAGAGCGGAAACGGTACTCGAGGCTAACTATTTCTCCAGGCATGGGCAGACAGTGAGCAAAGGCTGGTGCGTGCATCAGCCACTGAGCACGTGGCAGAGGTTTTCTGCGTCAGAGATGCGAAGCCTTCGGCTGCGCTTCCACTTGTTTCTGGAGAGTGCTGTTTAGATCATGGTGTGGATGATACGGGCGACATACATAGACATGTGTCGCGTATCCATGGAACAGGTTCGGGGCTGGGTAGTATCGGACGATCATGGAAGACGAGGATATGTGTGCTTGATGTGTTTTTACGAAAACACACGTCTGTCAATTTCGACATGCACCAAAGTTTCAGGTCTACGCACTTCAGCTGACGGTTTCCCAAGAATGTAAGGGTAACCTGGTGAGTGTCTCACCTCCGGCATGGAAATAAATAGAATAAGCTTAATTGCTCTCCAACTGACAGCCAATGCAAATGAGTGGTTACCAACCATGGGACAATAATGGTCGGTGATGGTCGCTTACTGTGCATATACAACCAGGATCCCAAGTCATCGCCATTACCCCGCCAAGCTTCTTGGATTTTGAGCAACGCGTCAATCCATATAAGTTCACCAGATCTGCTTCTGAACGATTGAGGCGTAGTCGAACGAGGAGAACAGCACATGAATAACGGCAAAGACACCACATTCGCAATGGACGCCTCAAGTCATCAACAGACCATGCGCAACCATCTAGGTAGGCTCACCTGCGACACGGTCAACACGCAGCAAGGAGTTTTTGTGCATGACGAATGATGGTGACAGAGGGTTCCCGGTGGCAGGAACGTGGCGGTTTGTCTCCGAAGGACGGGAAGGTGCACCCGTGTGGACACGCGTGGAGTCTGAAGAGACCAATGGAGGGTTGGTAATCTAGTGCAGGGGCCATTCACAGGCCCGCCTCCTGATAGGCGATCCACATCACGAGTCTACTTACCTTACAGCCGCTAATTAAACCTTAGTTGAGCCGCTCTGACGTCTCTCCCTCGTGCGAAGATATCTAATTAGCGATCCATGATCATTATTGGAAGCCAGTGATGATAACCCTGGGTCCAATCACCTCCAGCAGTGCGGTCATTGAGAAGAAATACAGGCCGTACTCACTGGCAACACAGCCATTCATTCTGCGCTTGTCTGTCAGTATCCTTCAGAACACTCACTAAGCACTCAAGCGCCCAGAGACCTCGGAACTTGGGCGTTACTGGGAGCTTGCTTGCATTGCGTTTCTGCTTCTCCATGCCAATATCGCGTCATATGGTGGAAGCTGAGCATCAGGTCGCGCTAGCACACTCTGCATATCTGTAAGACGGGACAGGACGTTCCGGCAGCTCCAGCCGAAGCCCCTGAAAACCCAGCGCGTTAGATCGTCTCATGGACCACACGCCTACTTTTTTCACCGATATCTACCCACGCCACTGAATTGCCTTAAGGATTCCTTGTGGGAATGTGACGGAACCATCCCCTCTTACCGGTTTCAGTCAAGCATTGGACTTGTGTTTACCGACTGTTAGCCCGCCAGAAACTGGATGTTTTTTTCGGAATGATCACCAAGCCCGCAGCCTCAGCGCAGAATCCGACGAGGCGCCCCATCCTCGATTAAGGCTGCCTCTCCTTCCGGGCACAAGCCAGGACCATCTGGCTGTTTCCGACAGCTTGGGCTCTTGGTCTGGCTGAAATTTTGGTTCGGACGACCACAATCCCGGGTATCTGTCTGGACCGTATCCTGCCTTCTCCTAGGAAAATCAGGAAGCATTCTTTGCCGGACAGGGCACGCTTGAGCTTGGAAGGGCCACTGACTTCAGCAAGTAACGTTGTCACTTCGATATTCCTCGTCTCTGAACACCCACAAGGTCCGGCATAGAAGTGTCATCCAAAAAAGCCACGCGTCCTTTTTCCGTGATACCTCAAGCATGCCAACCCTGCCAACCCGCTGTCACCCTTTCGTCCCATCTACATCGGGTCTCCTGCGTGTATCGGGCATCTATGGGTTCATTCTCCCCGAGGGAGATCTAACATTGACCTCTCTGGGCAGTAGTCTAGATTTTGTGTTTCTCGGGATGGCCAAGCAAATGCCGTGAGCTTGGCAGAATCGCCTCGTAAAGAGACCAGTATAAAGTCCAAACGCTTCTCTCGCAAAGCCTGTATCGTCCCTCAATCACAAGATACCAGACGTCTACTATTCTGCCCTGAGCTCTCTTCGTTCATTTCTTCAGAGGTAAGTCCTCGGATGTGTTGTTCGTATTGCTCAGGACAATTGACTCGACCAACAGCTGCGCTCAATTTACTTCACTCTTTTCAGGTCCTCTCAAAACCACCGTGTTCCCTGGAGTGACATCCCGAGCTGCGCTCGTCCGACACTAGTCGACTTTAATCAAGCAACTGTATCGTCTTCGAAACCGACAAGATGCGCTTCGACGCCTTCTTCACCTCCGCCCTCGCCGCAACGTCCGCCACTGCCGCCCTCACCACCACATCCCGCGCCAGAATCGACCTAGGCGGCCTCAACAACCTCCAGGGCTTCCGGAACCTCGACCTGAACTACCTCCTCGCCCTCAACGGGCTCAACCTCCAGGGCCTGGGCCAACTGGGCCAGGCCAACAACCTCGACCTCGGCCTCTTCCAGGGCCTCTTCGCCGCCCAGAACTTTGACTTGAACGCGCTGCTGCAACTGCAGCAGCTGTCAACGCTGCTGGCTATCCAGCAGCAGGGCGTCCTCGGCAATGTCAATCTGGGTGGTCTGAACCTTGGCGGGCTGGATCTCGGGCTCATCCAGGGAATTGGCCAGCTGAACTTGGGCCAGTTCATTGACCAGGCTTTGGTCCCGAGGATTACGCAGATTGTGCAGAACTCTGCTGGTGCGTAGCATCTTGCTGAGACCCCCGAATGCGGACTGACGTAGTATCCAGTTGCCATTGTTGCAAAGAAGTAGTCGTGCCATACGCGGAAAGTCATGTTGGTGTTGATGGAACGTCGACGAGAATTTGGAGCCCCCTGAGCCATTGAAAAGCGCACGAGATGACTGCAGAATTTTGGGAGCGTTCACGGCAAAGCCTTTTTGTTTGCGTTACGACAGGTCGGAACATCTCGATGAAGTAGGCCACGGGAAACGGCAGCTGTCGGAGTCGAACGTCTGGGATAACAGGATCAAGGGAAGCGCCACGAGTAATGGAAGACGAGGAGAACTCCCTGCGGAATGACATGAATGTCCTCACAGTTCACCAAGCGGGCATTGATACGAATCTGGAAACAAGTGACCGTGACTGCGTGATTTGGCTTACCCAGACCCGGTTCGTAACAAAACACGTCCTCGGACCGTTCGTCAGTGACTTCTTGAATACGCAAGTCGGAGCAGATCGCCAGGAACTCTGTGATCATCCATTGACGTGTTTGGAATGCGGTCATGAGCGTCGTCGCGGTCGACCACAGTCGAGCATCCAGGTAACAGGGCCGGTCTAGGCCAGCCGAGCCCGCCAGCCTCCTGGGACGTTGGGAAGAACGAATCTGCAGTCTCGACTCGACCGTCATCGGAGAGTACGAGGGAGACCTAGACATGATTTGTGCGCGGCGAGAAAAACATCGAAAGGGGCCTTGGTGAAGTTGGGTTATACTCTCTTAGTCGCCCGGCAGTCGTCAGGTCGAGGGCTCAGATGCTCTTGCATCATCCCGGCCCTTTGCGGGAAGCCATTGTTGTACAGCAGAAACAAAGACCCCAGTGTCTGAGTGTCTCAGGAAAACATCTCGTAGAGTTGTTTTCCATCTTCATTGCAATTTACCGCGTGAACTTGCCAGCCTGGCCAATCGCTAGTTGACGCGTCTCCAGCTCAACCCAGCCTCAACTGATGTGCCAGCTAGAAGCTGGTTTGGGACGACAACTCAATTGATTCTGCTGACAGCAGCGGATACTTATCGTCTCACGAGAAACCGAGCCCCTAGCTACGTCAGCAGGCAACCAAATTGCCAACATGCTCCAGCCCAGCCCCTCGACACCAGCCCTCCAACACCGACGATGCACGGCTACTAGCATTGCCATACCATGCGCCAACTTCTACACAGATCAGGATCAAAGCCCCCCCCCACAGTACAAGCTTCCCACTCCACCAGCGGATTCGATAGAATCAGATCTGACAATTGGCAACCTCGGACTCTACGTCCGGAGCAAGCGCTTAGGTCCGTAAGACAACTCAGCTCACATCAGATCACCTCGCATCACCTCGCATCACCTTGCCTAATGCTCCCCTGAAAGCCGCAGCTGCATGACAGCGAGCCACGCTTGTACAACGCTTTTAATCCGGCGCTGACCGACGGGTGTGTGCGTGTGCGTTTACGTGCATGCGCCCATCCGTGTACGTGGATGCAGGCTGTCCTCGATTGGAACCAAACCGTGTGTTTCCGCACAAATTGACGAAAGACCCTTATATTTCCCTGCTCTGTCATACAGATCTTAGCTACTAGAATAGGATAATACCCATACACCATGCCCAACCAAGTGCTGAATGCCATCTCGACGAGGAAAAACAAAGCAGAAGTCCACGTAATGTAGGGAGGTTTCTCTCTCTCGCTCCTGTTTCGGGACGCCTCATTGAAAAAAGACGATGCATTGGCGGCTCTTGGCAGCGCACGCAAAGGCGGACAACGCCAACACAGAGCGCGGAATAAGAAACGAAACGGCCGGCGGGTTTCTACGGATACGATACCGCGAGGAACCTGCACATTTTTTTCCCGCGCTTTTCCAGTCCAAACTGCTCCGTTCAGCTTAAACCTCGGAAACGTAATGCCCAAGGGGTTGGCCAAGCAGACGGAGCAGGAACGCCACTGAACCAGCTTCGCCAGCGCCAGCGGGAATGCTCATGCTCATGCTCTCGCATGGCTCAGCTTCAGGGCTGAGGTCCTGCAGTTCAAAATCGAGATTGCGAGTGCTCCGTAGTTCGGTCGCTAGCCGGCGCGGCTGAAAAAAAAAAGAATATTACCAAGGCATGTACGGATGTTTGTGTGTGAGTGTGATTGCCCAGCTCGGCGGACGACCGCCCAGTGTGGGCTTGTGTGCCAGCGCATAAACGTGAACTGAACCTATATTTGCAGCCGCACGCCATCGGAAAAGAAGCTTGACATGTCGAATCCATCATCACCTGAGGGATGCCTGCATGATGCCGCACGGAGGGCAGCAGGCGGTCGAGCTAACGCGATCAGCCCGGCACCGGGCCGGACCCCTTGACGTCGCTCCGGACAAGGTGGAGACCCGATAGGACGGCGGTCTCCGACACACATGAACGGGCCTGCAGCATGGAGGCGGGGAGATGATGTGGTAGAGGTTTGCGGATACAGGTTGGGAAAAGAAGCGTGCGTGCATTGCGTGGGGCTGGGTTGGAAGAACAAAGTAAAGTTGCAGATGATTTTCGGGTCGCGTGCATGAATGGCCCAACGCACGCGCGGATCGTCACGGACGGCCGATCACCGACGGACTTTGATATCCATGTCGTGGGTAGTGAAGCCGCTTACAACGAAACAGCAAAGAAAACAACGCACATTCTCTGTTCGACACATCATCGCCTGTCACGGCTGGTGAGCAACACAGGTGGTGCAGGTTCATACAGCATCCAAAGCCGTGGTTATTGACCTTTGGAGGGAAATGAAGGAAGGGCTTGGGACCGTCCACTCAAGAAATGGCTGACGGCGCTCGGACGAGTATCTCGTCTGGCATGATCTGGCATGGGCCAGATGGCCGGATGCTCAGATGGGCGGAGTTGACGGCCACTGTCTCGCTAGGGAACCCCTCGTGGCTTCGTGACGTTGCCGCATGCGGCGACAAAGCCCCCTAGCCTGGGCGTCTGTTGACCGAAGCCATCGACCTTAATCAGCCACTGGCCGCTGGAAACCCTTACGTTGTATTCGTAGTGCGCTGCGCAGTCAAATGCCGCATGCCAAGGGCCAGCGAAAAGATCAGGACTCTCAACGGGTGAGGTGATTTGGTACGAAGCTTAGCCTTCTGCTGGTGCTTCAGGTTGAAATGTGGTGCGACTCTGCAATGATGGTCGATCTGCTGGCCTTGCGCTTCACTGACTCGGCGATATACGCAGGCCAGATTGGGATCGACCTTGAGCGGTAGGAAGCCGATGCGGCATCGCGTTCTCGATCTTTGGGACGATCTGGACCCCGAATAAGCTGGGATTCTCCGCCTCGGGAAAAGAAGGGGTTTGGTCAGGTTCTGGTACCGACGGGTTTCCGACGGCGTGCGTGTCCGGCAGCAGCAAACATTGACGATTCTGGACTCTGAATTGCTTCATCGTACTGACGCTTTCGGATGTAAGAGGGATCCACTTTGGAGACTCCTGGCTCGGTATCCCAATTCGCTACGTAGCATAGTAGTAGGGTCTCGACCAGATCAGTGACAACGCTCGGTTAGATGCCGATGAGAAACCCTACGATGGGTGACGTGGTGACAACGAGCGTCGAGTTGATTAGGGGTACAGCCAGAGCACGAGCGGGAGCTCATGGTCAAACAGACCGCATCGAGTTTTGACATGAGGTTCATCCACCACGACAACGGGGGCCGCGCTGCAATTCGGGCTTTCTTCCCCAAAACCGGGTCGCAGGAAGCCAGGCAGCTAAATTGGCTGGTGGCTGTGAGCGCTGGTGCTGGGTAGTGCATCCGCAGTTTGGCCGTCGTATCTTGGTGATGGGACGAAAATTAGGGTACCTTATGATCTGACGTATGGCGCTGCCGCGTAGTATGTTGTGAGCTGGTGGGATGGTAGGGGGCCACGACAGGGAAAGGCTTTATGCAGTGACGCGGAGCGTCTTATGCAAGTGGCGGTAGTTAGTCTGTGGCGCCAGCTAAGCACAAACGGTTTTGGGTCGGGATATGCTGTAAAGCAGTGGCTCGTCCTGAGAACTGCAGCTGCTGCTGTGCATTACCCTGGATGGAAGCCCTTCGCAATGATGTATGCGGATATGACTGGATGGTGTGTGGTTCGCTTCTGCACGAGGTTGCATCGCCATGACGATGGTTGCGGCTGGCCAGTTCAGGACACAGCGTGCGCATTACTATGGACAGCGGAGTCGAGATGAGGTTGGAAGGGATCGAGATATCTGCAGACCGACGACCGAAATGATGTCGTGCACAAGACGGCTTGAGCGTCTTCACAATTCGTCAGGGCAGCAGCGGTGTTCTGGACGCGGCTAGGCCCTGATGTCAACGTCGATTTCGACGTTCGTGGTGTTGCCGTTTGTAATGGCAGAGGTCTCGACTGGTCGTCACTGATGGAAATCAAATCATGCAACAAAGAAACAAATGAGGCCGGATGACAGGAACAGAAATCGATGTATCGACATGCTGTGCAGAAGATGGCAGTGATGGTCTTCGCGGAAGATGGTGTACGAGTAGAATCTTTCCCCACCCAGGGCCTTGCCGGGAATTGACTCTGGGGTAGGTAAGAACAAAGGACCTTCTTTCCTGGTTCGTCTAAACATCGTACCTGCCCGCAGAAGGCCCCAAGGAGGGAAAAAATCTGCCATCTGGCGTGGCCGCGGCTGGGTTAGCACGTCACCAGGTGCTGGGACACTAGCACTTTGGGGTCTCAGCTTATTAGCATGATGCTGCGAATCCCATACCAACTGCACTCCTCCGTACTATGTGAGCAGTAAGCACAGGGCACGTGGGGTTGGACGTAACCGCGGTCAAGGTGATTGATGGATGATGGGTGTTCGTCGATCGACCGGGCGTGTGGGCGGTTTGATCGCCCGGGTCATCCAACTGTGAACGGAGTAGACGTACTGAGCATGGTATGGGTAGTACGGAGTAGAGGCATACGAGAAGCTATTGACACGACGGTCGGAACAATAGCCGGCGGCGACGACGACAATGGGTCTCATGAACTTTTGCCGCCTGCGGTGAAGAATTGCCGCCTTTGCCAGCCCCTGAACCTCCAACGTGCTGCCAGCCCCTGCTCATCAGATGTTGTCAATGGAGTCTCTCGTCGCTGGACAAGGAAAAGCTCCATTCGTTTCGACGGCGTCCCGCGGGGATTGGAGTTGAAGTGGACATGGGCAGCAGGAGTCCCCGAGATGCGAAGGAGACAAGCACTGGGGCGAACGACGACCCATTGCCCAAACCCAGCCCACCGCTCTGATCTTGTCCACTGCCCGTGCCTGCGAGGCGCTGTCTCGACCTATCGTGTCTTGGTTGATAGGCAGTTCAGGCCTCCGACGAGATCCATCACAGCCCAGCCAATGCACAAAACACCGCACAAGGCGGGTGGGTTTCCTGGATCGTAACGGCACAGTAATTAATTAATTAGTATACACCACTACTGATATCCTGACCCGACTACAGTCAGTTCAGTTTTCTTCGCAAGTCTTGCCGGGGGTTCTGGCGGCTGGGTTCCACCGTATCCACTAAACGAACATCCATTGACACCCAAATTAGCACCTGTCGTCACGGTGAGCTGGGTTGCCCCTGGCGGTGGCCAGGAACAAACCACGAACTTGCGGGAGCTTCCTCTCCTGTTGCGAGCCTTGTCTGTCCTCGTATGAGTACTTGTACTGTGGCAGAGCGGGATGGTCGTGTGCGAGCGAGAGATTCTCCTTGAACCGATACCCTCGACTCAAACCCAAGACCAAGACCAAGACCAAGCCCACGTCCAAGCGCTTCCAAGAAACCGTATTCTCAGGCCAAGTGTGGGTAGAACTCCCGTGGCCCGTATGATCGGGAAGTAGCACCAGTCAGTGTGCAGTGGGGGGTTGATGGTGCCATCCGATCGACCATCCGAGTGACGACGCGTCCGTTCCTGGATGCGCCTGATAAAACACCACCAATTGCACGCGTATATACTGCATAGGGTGGTGAAAAGCAGCGATGATGGGCCGTCTCCTTCTTCCCCCCCGATTTGATCTTGACCCTTATGAGCAATGGAGCACGGGGGCAGAGGGTGTCAGGCGACAGCTGATTGACCGATTGATTGTAGAGGGGTGTTAGACGACGGGATGGGATGAGACGAAGATGAATGGGATGAATCCAAGATGGGATGGACGGATTGGAGGCGAAGGAGGCAGCGCCGCATGGCTCTACGGTTAGCTTCCAACGTCATACGCCAATGCTGCAGGAGGCATTACCTGGCGTAGGGTATTGTCATGATGGGGCGCCAGGGAAGAAGCCAGCAGCCATCAAGACGGTTGTTTCGACTGCGGAAAAAAACAATACTCAGCTGCGCCATGCGGAGATTTTCTGGCAAGAATTCGATGAGTACACGTCGCGGGATGCCTGTCTCGGGTTGCGTCAACGGTCGTCACTGCTGGGGATGAGTGGTTGGGACTGGAGGTTTCCAAGTGACTGAGACTGGTTTCCTGTGTGAGGTGGATCGCGAGGATGAGAGAATCAGGTCAGAAATGCGTTTGTTCGACTATGTTTCGTCTCAAATTGCCTTGAACTAGCAGTCATTCACAGAGACACCAAGAAAAGAGGCACTGGGAACAGTGCAGGTACGACCGTGGAACTATGTGGACAAGATGCTGTCGACACATGTCGTTCTTTGCCATGAACGACCAATGGTCGCTTCAATAATATGTAGAAGCATGCAGGAGTCGACAGGAATACGGTCGCTAGTGCAATGCGAGCTCGAAGGGTGGCCAATACGATGGTTCCGGGGTATGCTTTGTAACTTGTCATCAGTTCTCTTGTTTACTCGTCGTCTCTTGGGTGTGGTGTGCAATAATGCGCCGATTTGCGATTTTCGTTTTTTCCCTTTTTCTTTCCAGCTCTTGTGCTTCCCTCGCTCGTTAAGGTATACTATGGATACATCGTATGCTTTGCAGAAGATACCCCTACCTACGGTCTTTACTTAGGCAAGGTACAGAGGATCCGTAGTGCATGGAAGTACCTATCTTGTGAATAGCCAGGGCAATTCGCACCAACAACCAGATACAGTACCTACATCACCTAAGCATGTTTTGTACAGAGTACAGGGACCAGGCTAGACCCCAGAGGGGTGCGATATCAGCGCAAAGTTCAGCGTCGAGTGCCCGCTCAGATACGACGCTAAGAAGTTCTGAGAACGGTTTTGAGGGGGCTTGGGCGCCCTGTCCCCACTCGCAGCGCAAGAGCCAGCAGGAGCGAAAGCAGGAGCAGGAGCAGGAGCAGCAGCGTTCGGGTCTCTTCTGGATCCCGTCCCCAAGCGCACATGGTGCTTCGCCCACCGCCGAAAGTCTTGCCAGTGCCAGCCCCAGCCCCGGCACATCTACTTCAACCATGACCACGACCACGACCAACCACGACCCTTGGCCAACTCAGCTCGGCTGAAGACATGCAGTGTGGTGCAGTCTTCCCGCCATTTACGAGCTGTCGGTCTTGTGTCTGTTCGTGAACCGATGGAGTCCCGGCATCGACAACAGCAGAAGCCACTGGCGCTGGCACTGCTGCCACTGGTGCTCGCTGGCAATTGTTGCAACCCGGACCGTCTCAGCCTTACTACGCAACTAAGGTACCGACTCTCGTCAGGTCTCCTTTGTGCTTGCAACCGCCGAGGGCTACATGGACAAGGTACAGAAGATACTTTCGGTACTCTAGGAGCCCTGCATACTAACATGCCCAGCTTTAGACACTCACGCGGTATTCGTACGTACTTGTACAGGACTAAGTAAGGTAGGGACGGAGGACGGAGTACACGAGAAGCGGATACCGAGCTACTAGCATCCTCGACCCCTTTCCTTTTCGCCATGCCATGCCCGTCGACCGGGAGCTACCTTACCTTGCCCAGTACCTTACGGTGAAGGTGTGCTGGGATGGCTTTCCGTACACACCTCCGTCCCGTCCATCTCGCAGTCTTTGACTACATATACCGGCCCGACCTCCCTCCTCGACCTGGTTTGTCGTTCTCAGCATCTCAACTGTTTACCAAGATCCAACCCGTGTTGCGTGATTCACTGTCTCGTCTGACGACAAACAATAAGTGTCCTGATTCACACCGAATAAACGCTGCATACGAATATGAGCAGCACCCCCTCCTGCTCAGGATCGAGGACAGGAAGAGTTGGCTTTTACCAAGTTTGGGTTCCACGACGCCAACGAACGACGAACAGATAAATACTGGACGCACACCGTTTATCCAACTTTTTGCACCGGTGTCAAGTCACCAAGCACATACCAAAGACCACAAAACACGAGCCACAATGGGCAACATGGCGAGACAGCTCCACCACTCCGACTACTCGGATGACGAGTACGGACCCGAGGACGCCTATTTCACCTACAGACCCCTCTCCAACCTTCCAACGCCGCCACCTTCTTCGAGAAACTCGTCGGCGCACCAGAGCCCCAAGGCCGAACTCGACGACGGAGAAATCCTCCTAGAGAAATTCCTAGGTACGTATTACGTGACCGTCTTCGCGTCCAATAGCCTGTTTGAAAGGTTACCCACCACTGCCACACCTCACTTGTGGCAGCAACTCCAGACGCAAGATGCAATCCCAATATATGCAATGCAATGCTAACATCACACCTGCCCGCAGGCCCCGCCATCCACCTCGTCAACCTAGTTCCCACGTCAGCTTCCCTCTCGACCTCGTCGGTTCCCCTCGTGCAGGCCATGCTCAGCCGGTCCGCCCTGCCGCTCGAGACCATCGCCTTGGCCGTGTGCATACTCGACTCGCTCAACTCCAAGTTCGCACTGAGCTGGCGACTGCAGTGCCCGCTGCTGCTCGACGGCGCCTTCTCCGCCAACAAGCGCCATACTCTCGGCCACAGCCCCCTCCTCGACCGCCGCCGTGCTCAGCAGATGCACATCGACTCAGTTCAGCCCGAGCTCATCATCCTCGCCGCCCTCGTCATCGCCGCCAAGTTCACCGACGACTGCCAGGACTCGACCGCCTACTACTGCTCCAAATGGGGCCGCGAAATTTGGTCGTGCGAGCAGATCAACGTGACGGAGCGCTGCATCTACGAGAACCTCAACTACCGCATCAAGCCTCTGCATGATGATGAGGACCTCATCACCGACACTATGGTCGATATGCAGCTGGCGGCCCGCTACTACAACTCGACCCGTCCCGCTCAGCCTCACGAGATGGGCCACTCGAAGAGCAAGAGTTTGACCCTCGGCACCGCCGTTGTCGGGCTCGGCTTACAGCTGACGCCCGTCGATACGCCAAAGTCGGAGGCTGGGTCTTTTGGCGATGAGGTCCGCGCCGCCTTTGAGAAGACATCATTCTGCGGTGACGGCTATATGTCCTTGTCCGGAAACGAAAGCGTTTTGTCTCCTGTCGGAGACGAGTCCTGTGTGCAGTGAACGAAACGAAAGCGAGCGAGCATTTTGTGTTATATGTTTGTAATGATGGATGGTTTTGCATGCTCAGCGTCCCAAAATTCTCCAGGGGCGGTCTGGCACTACGGTTTCACGGTACATCTCTGCATAAACCCCCCCGGCCATATGGGTGGTGCGACTTTTTTCTCGACGTAACATTTCGTTTTGGATACCAACAACCTCGGGCTGCGTGTAGGCACGAAGGAATCGCATCTTTATAGTCTTGGGCGGGTGGCGTAAGGCTGGGTTTCTGTTGGCGGTGGGGACTTGGGAACATCAAGAAATCATGGGTCAACTCTGTCACATGCCCCATTTGATAACACAGTATCGCAACGACACATGGTTGTCTTCAAGATTGATGCTCTTTCGTGACTACCCCTTCGGAGCGATCCTTTCACGGGCTCAACCTGTCAATAGTCCACTTGTCCTCACCCTCCTTCTCGTACACGAAGCGGTCGTGCAATCTGTTCTCCCGCCCCTGCCAGAACTCGACGCGGTCCGGCACGATCCTCAACCCGCCCCAGAACTCAGGCACGGGGATCTTCTCGTCCCTGAAGCGCTCGTCGACCTCCTTGACCCACCCTTGCAACTGCGCCCTACCGTCGTCCTTCTCCCCGCCGTCTTCCCCGTCGACGCCAGCCTGCGGTTCCAGCACTTGACTCTGCCTGCTTGCCCACGCCCCAATCCTGCTCCCGCGCACGCGCGTGTCGTAGTACACCTGGCTCTCCTCCCTGCTCAGCCTCTCCGCGATGCCCTCGACGCGGACCTGGCGCTGCAGCGGCTCCCACCAAAACACCAGCGAGGCGTGCTTGTTGCTGGCCAGATCGGCGGCCTTGCGGGACGTGCCGAGGTTGGTGTAGACGACGAAGCCGCGGTGGTCGAGTTCCTTGAGGTAGACCATGCGGGAGGAGACGCGGCCCGAGGGGAGGGAGGCGGTGGAGAGGGTGCAGGTTTCGGGGTGCGGGATCTTTTGGGTCGAGGCGGAGTGCTGCTGGGCCTCGGTGAACCAGCTGTTGAACTGGGGGATGGGGGAGGCGCGGTGGAGGTCGGTCAGGTGGAGGGTTTTGAGGGTGAATTGGTCTGCGCGCGTGTTTTGCGCGGCACCGGCGGGGGCGACTTTGGCAGGACTATTAGTTTTTTTTGCCTTCGCGATGGGAAGAGTGCAGTGTTCGGGTTGGTGATGGGACGGAACGACGTGAGATTTGGTGAGGTGAAGAATGGTGGTGAACGCGGTGCAGTGGAAGTGACGTATGCTGTGTGATTCGATGCGTAGCGGAGACCTGCACCACGCGCGTTTCATCCCCGTCCTTCATTCCGCTTCGAGACTTTCACGTTTTTTAGGGAAAGTCGACTTACAAATGAGCTTCTCGCTCTCGGGAGGGGGGTGAAGAGCCATCTTGAGCGATCTCGAGAACCTCGCAGCTACACTGGGCCGCATAAGACTGCTTTGCTTAAGATGTATTCCTGATGCGTGGTGGTAGCAACACCAAGGATGAGAGGTTTTGCAACCCAGTATAGAATCACGTCGGTAACGAAGCCAGAAGGCGTGATGTGGAAAGAGAGAGGTAGGCCAGGTCTGCCGGTGTGGTACGCTCGACTGTTTATGTCATGATCCCACCCGGCAGCTCTCATGATGCTTGCATTTTGGGACGGAGGAGGGGCCCCCACCTGATGGAATGTTCCACCCGATTGACGATACGCCGATAAGAGACTTTTAGGTACAGAGCAGGGACCAGGTTGGCTCCGATCGGGCCTCTCCAAGGTACCTCCACTGCTCTTGATGACTACAGAATCACGAACAACACACTACACAAAACACACATACACATACAAAAAGCATGAAAAACAAAACAGACGTATTTCATTCCGTACACTGACGGGGGGTATCATATCGTAAACGTCGTAACGTATACAGCTACGCAATGGACGCAACGCACGCGACAAACGTACGCAACGCATCACGCACTGCTCCTAATACAAAGTCTGACAAAGAAAAATAAACAACCAAATATACCCAATCGCTATACCGCAATGGCTCGCGCCATGACGTTTAGACGCGATTAACGCCGAGTGTTCAAAGTAGTTGCTTCTACTTTATGTGTGTCTATACTATAGAAACAGAGACGCCCCGAAAACACCAAACCGGAAATTCACCCAGTTTTGGGCATCCAAAACTTTTATGCCTTTTTCGTAACATGATCCCAAGAGCAAAAAGAAATCACGTCTATGGTGCCATGACCAACGCAAGCAAAGCCATGCGGCAGTACAGACCATATCTCATCTGCGAAACCGTTAGTGTGCCTTCGAGCCACTGGGGAAAAGGGGCACAAACCTGTCTGAAGTAGGCCGCCCGCTGGTCGGTGTCAACCTCGGAGGCAATCTCGTCGTTGCGCGGCAAGGGGTGAAGGATGCACATGTCCTTCTTGGCCGACTTGAGCGTGCGGTTGTCGATGCGGTACGAGTTCTTGACCTTCTCGTACTCCTCAACCGACGGGAAGCGCTCCTTCTGAACGCGGGTGCAGTAGAGCACGTCGCTGCGGCCAAGGATCTCGGGCGTCAGCTCCTCGGACTCCGCCAGAAGCTGACCGGAAGAAACGAGGTCTTGACGGACCTCGGCGGGCAGGGCAAGTCCCTTGGGCGAGACGAGCTGCACCTGGACGCCGTAGTCGCGGAGGAGGTAGATGAGGGAGTGGACAGGGCGGCCGTAGAGGAGGTCACCGATGAAGGTGATGGTGAGACCCTGAACGGTACCGAGCTCCTCACGGATGGTGAAAAGGTCCAAGAAGGCCTGCGTGGGGTGCTCCTTGCTGCCGTTGCCACCGTTGATAACAGGCACAGGCGCGTACTTGTGGGCAATGGCGGCGCTGGACTCCTCGGGGTGACGGAGGACGATGGCGTCGCTGTAGCAGCCGAGAGTGCGGAGCGTGTCCTGGAGGGTCTCGCCCTTCTGCACGGAGGAGTGAGACGTGGAGATGTTGACAACACGACCTCCGAGTCTCTGCATGGCAGCATCGAACGACGCCGAGGTGCGAGTGGACGGCTCGTAGAAGAGAGTGCACAGGACGCGTCCGCGGAGGATGTTCAGGACACCCTCGCGCTGGACGCCCAGGCGCATCTGCTGGGCCACGGTGAAGAGGTGGTGGAGATCCGCACGGTTGTACTGCTTGACCGAGAGAACGCTGTGCTGCTTCCATGAAGAAGGCTGCGACAGGAGGTCCGTCAGCTTGGAGCCGATGGCCGGGTGCAGGGGCGGCAGGCTGAGCTCGTCAAAGTTGCCGAAGCTCTTGGAAACCTGGGCGCCCTCGACAGAGCGAAGCTTCGACGGCCTGGTGTTGTTGAACATGGAAGGACGACGGTCGCGGGGGCTGACGGGGTGCGTCAGGGACTGCATGTGAGGCTTGATGGCAGGCGACATGGGGAGAGCGCCGTGAGTCGACATGTCCTTGCCGAGGGCGGGCAGAGGAAGCAGGCCTCCGTCCAGGCAGACGGTCTTGTTCTGGAACGTGACTCTCTGAACGGAACCGCGCATGGTGCGGCCGGCAAAGGGGGACCAGCTGCGGGTGCTGGGAACGCTGTAGGGGCGATCGATCTCCACCTCGACGCTGGTGCCAACCTGCTCATGGAGCTCAAAGATCTCCTTGGGGTTGTCGTACAGGCGAGTCTTGATGTCTTCAATGGTGAGCTTGCCCTCGGTAACGGACGTGAGGAGCAGGGGCAAAGCATCGGCGATGCCGACGGCGGGATCGGCCGTCTTGCCCAGGAGATCGGCCAGCTGGTAAGGCAGGCTGCCGATGGAGAAGACATCGATGGTGCTCAGGTGCTCCCAAAGGGCGTTCTGGTCGGCCTCGGTGGGGAGCAGTGGGCAGTTGGGGAAGTCGTTCTGCGACAGGTACAGGGAGAAGATGGACACGTCGCAAGTGACCTGCAGGCCCTTCGCCTTGCTGAGCGCAATCAGCCTGATGTCGTCCTTGGTGGACACAGACGTGACGTGGATTCTGCGGTTGTGCAGACTAGCCAGGAGCAGGATGGAAGCCAGGTCGGTCAGCTTGGCGTCGGTGACGATGGGCTTGTGAGTGGGCCACTTGTCGAAGTGAGCAGTGACGGCGGCGACCTTGCTGATGTTGCCAGACAGGTGGTTGAAGGGGATGAACAGTGAGCCGACCTCGCCAGTGACGTGGCTGATCTGGTCAGAGTTGTCCGAGGTGGCAGACACGGAAAAGTTGAAGTCGCAGAAGGCACCGTCCTTGCTGCTCTGCTGGGCCGCCTTCAGGGTGATGGCGTCCGTGATGGAACCCTTGACACCGACGGGCATGACGCGGACCATGCTGAAACCAGCCGACAGAGAAGCCTTGGTGACAGCCTGGAGGTCATCGTTGCCCTGGGTGGCGATGCCGGGAACAAAAGCGGCGATGTTGATCAGACCGGGCAGGGAAATGGTGCGGTGGCTCGTCTGAAAGTCGCGGCTACCGACGTTGAGCTCAAAGTGACGGGCAATAGCCTCGACGAGGATCTTGGCGTTCTTGACGTTGGTGACCAGAGGGATCTGGTAGTCAACGGCCATGCGTCTGGTTTGGTAACCCTTGGACATGTAGTTGGCAGGACGACGGTACTTGTTGTTCGACGGCAGGTTGATGTACAAGTCGATCATGTTCTTGGCCAGATGCTGAGTGAGAGAGAACTCGGAACGCTGGTCCTCCTGCTCATTGGCGAGCACCTCGAGGTACTGCACGGGAACATTGTGCTCCTGGAGGAAGTCGGCGGTACCGGCCGTGGCGAACAGCTTGTAACCGAGGCGAGCCAGCTTCTCGACCGAGGGCAGCATCTCCTTCTTATCCTTGTAGGAACCCATAGAGAGGAGGATGTTGGCCTTGGGGATCTTGAAGCCGGTGGACATGAGAGCCTTGAGGTAGGCCTCGTACTTGTCAACACCGAAGCAAGCAACCTCACCAGTTGAGGCCATCTCAACTCCGAGGACAGGGTCGGCGCCAGACAGACGAGAGAAACTGAACTGGGGTACCTTGACACCGACGCAGTTGGGGGCAATGTCGGTGGGAGGGTACTCAACGAAAGGCCTGCCCATGATGGCCTTGGTGGCCATCTCAATCAGGTCGACACCCATGACCTTTGACACAAAGGGGAACGAGCGAGAGGCACGAACGTTGCACTCGATGACCTTGATGTCGTTGTCCTTGGCGATGAACTGGATGTTGAAAGGACCGGTGACGTTGAGGGCAGCACCGATCTTGCGAGTAGCCTCCTCGATTCTGGCAATGGTCTCGGGGGACAGGTCCTGAGGAGGTAGGATAAGCGTGGCGTCACCAGAATGCACACCAGCGTTCTCGACATGCTCGGAGATGAAGTGGCCAATGGTCACGCCGTCCTTAGCGACAGCATCCATCTCGATTTCTTTGGCGTTCTCGATGTACTTGGTAATGACGACCGGGTGATCGCGGGAGACCTCCGCGGCCTGCTGCAGGTAGTTCTCGAGATCCTGCTCCGAATAGACGGTGTTCATGGCAGCGCCAGACAGCACGTACGAGGGGCGCACGAGCACAGGGTAGGAGACATCCTGGCAGAACTTCTTGGCCTCCGCGAAGCTGGTGAGCTCTTTCCAGGTGGGCTGGTCGACGCCGATGGTGTCCAGCATGCGGGAGAACTTGTAGCGATTCTCGGCGTTGTCAATCATCTCAGGCGAGGTACCGAGGACCTTAACGCCGGCACGGTGCAGAGGAAGAGCGATGTTGTTGGGGGTCTGACCACCCATGGCACCGAGAATACCACCAGCACCCTCGAGCTGGTAGATGTCGAGAATGGTCTCCAGGCTGATGTTCTCAAAGTACAACTTGTCGGCCTCGTCGTAGTCGGTACTGACCGTCTCGGGGTTGTAGTTGACCATGATAGTCTTGAAGCTGTCCTGGCGGAGGGTTCTGATGGCCCTGACAGAGCACCAGTCGAACTCGACCGAAGAACCAATGCGGTAAACACCAGATCCCAAAACCATGATGCCGTGGTCATCGAAGGGCACGTCGCTCTCGGAAGCATTGTACGTCAGGTAGAGGTAGTTGGTGAAGGCAGGGAATTCAGCAGCGACCGTGTCAATCTGTTTGACAAAGGGCATGATGTTGGCCTCCTGTCTGAGAGTGCGGACGGCAATTTCGTTGGAGCTCCAAAACTGGGCAAGTTGACGATCGGAGAAACCGAGCCTCTTGGCCTGCAGAAGAATGTCAGGGCTCTTGGAGATGTCACCGGTCTGGTAGTTGGTCATCCTCTTAGCGAAGTCGCTCAAGCCCTTGAGCTTGTGCAGGAACCACTTGTCAATCTTGGTGAGCTGCCAGATCTTCTCGACAGAGTACCCAGAGTGCATAGCGTTGGCGATGGCGAAGAGACGCTGGTCGGAGGGAGTCTGCAGCTCGTCGTCAATGGACATGAGCGCCTTGGTCTCGCCGAAACCGAGGTTGTGGAAGTCGATGGCACGGATGGCCTTCTGGATAGCTTCTTCGAAGCTCCTGCCGATACTCATGACCTCACCAACACTCTTCATGGAAGAGCCCAGCTGGGTGGAGACGCGGGTGAACTTCTTCAGGTCCCAACGGGGCATCTTGACGACGACGTAATCGAGGGAGGGCTCGAAGCAAGCACAGGTCGACTTGGTCACACTGTTCTTGATGTCCTTGAGGGGGATGCCGAGACCCAGCTTGGCAGCGATGAACGCCAAGGGGTAGCCAGTGGCCTTGGACGCGAGAGCGGAGGATCTCGACAAGCGGGCGTTGACCTCGATAATGCAGTACTCCTTGGAGAAGGGGTTCAGGGCGTACTGGATATTGCACTCTCCGACAACGCCCAAGTGACGAATCACGTTGACAGCGGTGGTGCGCAGCATGTTGTAGTCCTCATCGGATAGGGTCTGGGACGGGGCGACGACGATGGAGTCACCAGTATGAATTCCGAGAGGGTCGAAGTTCTCCATGTTACACACGGTGATGCAGTTGTCCTGAGCGTCACGGACAACCTCGTACTCGATCTCCTTCCAGCCCTTCATACTGCGCTCGATGAGCACTTGAGGGCTGGCGGCAAAGGCCTTGTTGCAGAGGTCTAGAAGCTCGGCCTCGTTGTTGGCGAAACCGCTACCGAGACCACCGAGCGCGTAGGCGGCTCTGACGATGACGGGGAAGCCAATGTCCTTGACGGCAACCATGGCCTCGTCGACGGTGCTAGCAGATGCGGACTTGGCGCATTTCTCACCGATGGAATCCATGCTGCGAGCAAAAAGCTCACGGTCCTCAGTCGTGATGATGGTGTCGATGGGAGTACCCAAGACCTTGACGCCGAGCGACTCGAACTCGTCCTTCAGCTGGATACCGACCTGAAGGGCGGTCTGACCACCGAAGGTGACGTAGATGGCATCGGGTCTCTCGTACTGAATGACCTTGCGCACGAAGTCGGCGTTGACAGGCAGGAAGTAGACCTTGTCGGCGAGACCCTTGGACGTCTGGATAGTGGCAATGTTGGGGTTGATGAGGACGGTGTAGATGCCCTCCTCCTTCAGAGCCTTGATAGCCTGGGAGCCTGAGTAGTCGAACTCGCCAGCCTGTCCAATGCTGAGACCACCACTTCCGAGGACGAGGACCTTGCGTGGGTGGACGCGAGGGTGGAGGCGCTCATTTTCCTCAATGGTGCCTCCGGGGAAGGTGACGGGGGCGTTGAGCAGCTTGGGATCGGCAGCACAGTCCTGGATGGTCTTGATGAAGACGTCAAAGAGGTACTCGGTATCGCGGGGCCCGGGAGTGCTCTCGGGGTGGAACTGGACACTGAAGTAGGGCTTGGAGAGGTGGGTGATACCCTCGTTGCTGCCGTCGTTGGCGTTGACGAACAGCTCTTTCCAGTCGGCCGTCAAGGAGCTCGAGTCGACAGCGAAACCGTGATTCTGAGATGTAATGTGACACTTGCCTGAGATCATGCTAGTGCAGGGAATGTTGTGGCCTCTGTTGCCGAACTTCATCTTGGTGGTCGAGGCACCCGATGCGCGGGCGAGCAGCTGGTGACCCAAGCAGATACCGAAGACGGGAGTCTTGGTTTTATCCATGGCAGCCTGGATGTTCTTGACAGTGACGTCCAGCATGGCCGGGTCACCGGGACCGTTGGACAGGAAGAGACCGTCGTAGGACTCGCCGGCCTCTTTTACGAGATCGTGGTCCCAGGGGCACACGAGGACTTCGACACCACGCTTCAGGAAGCATCTCAACTGGTTGTACTTCATACCGACGTCCAGGCAGAGCACACGGGTGGGCCTGCCGGACGGATGCTTCTTTACGGCGACGCTCGCGGGAGGCTTGTACAGCTTGGGAGCCTTAATGGACACTGTAAAGCAGAATTAGCTTCTTTCTTGAGTCTGACGCGAGAATGTTTGGCAATGCTCACCCTCAGCTACCAGGTTCTTCTCATTGGGGTTCACCCAGTCTACTTTGTGGAAATCTTCGATAGAGAAGGAAGCGACACCGTTGACGTGGCCATTGGTGGTGCCGTTGGTGATGGTCTTCTTCTGGAGCAGCAGGCGACCAAGCGTGCTGCCCTGGCTCCTCAGGCGTTTGGTGAGGGCTCTGGTGTCAACGCCGTAGATGGCGGGCACACCCTGCTCCTTCAGCCATGTGCCGAGGGATGACTTGGCCAGGAAGTGGGAGTAGTCCTCGCCCGAGTAGGAGTGGGCGACGAGACCAGCGATGTGGATCTCGGAGGACTCGAAGTGCTCGGGCAGGTCGCCCAGGAGCTCGTCAATGGTCTCCCGCGAGGGAACACCATAGTTGCCGACCAGAGGGAAGGTGATTACCAGAATCTGGCCACGGTACGAGGGGTCTGTCACCGACTCTGGGTACCCCACCATTCCGGTCTGGAAGACGAGCTCTCCGGCGATGCTCTTCTGGGCACCGAAGCTGTAGCCCTGGTAGACGGAACCGTCTGGCAGCTCAAGAGCCATGAGGCCCTCATCATCGGACCCGATAATGCGGGCCGAAGCCGGGGGGTAGACGGTGGCGGAGGCCATCTCGTACGATTGTGTTCTCTTTGCCTGTGCGATGCAATGCGGGGCAACGACAGCGGGTGAAATAAAGATGTTATCGGCGAAAGAGACGGAAGGGGATAAAAGAAGAGAGGCGAAAGACTGTGGCAGTTCGAGCTCGTCAGGAGAGTCTCGTTTGATGGATCAGTAGCTTCCCAGCGATCATCTGCCACGATAGATCTTCGGGAAGTCGCGTGAGGTTCTAATTGATCATGTTAGAAGAAGGAGAAGAGAGAAGAGAGGGGAGGAGAAATCGATCATCAAGGGAGCGGCCAAAAACTTTTTTTACATACCTAGTCAAGGAAAAAAAAATGCGTCTGTCCCCCTCCTCAGTGCCATCCATGGGCCGCAACTGGGGTGTGAGAGGCTTAGTGCCGATTGTCCAATGAGCAGGCACAATCCCTGGACTGCGGGACCTGACGAACTGCAGAAAATGGCATTTGACAGTGGGCGGTGAGCCGAAATAGGCCTAACATGACCTATATCACGGTGATGGAGGGGCAGAACACGACCTGAAGACACAAAAGGTTTTACCGCTTCTAGCCATAGGGTGGGCCGCGGGGAAACGCCTAGCAGACGTCGGTCGACTCGCTTCAAGCATGCCCAGGATTGCAGAACTTGTTCATCTCCTCGTTGCTGTCCCTGCAGAATTTTTCTCTCTGCGCTAGTGAAAGTCCCCCATTTGAATCGCAGATGCGGTGGCAGAGGTGGATCTTGGGTCAACAGTGACAGACGGTCGAGTCACGATCTGCTCTGCTACTTGTAACTGCTGGCAGCTGGGGGACGTCGATCGATGGCAAGGCTGCTGGTTGTGCGCTTACATGCTACATTTTGTTTACACCACGACCAGTTTTTGTGGCTGGGTCTAGGGCTTGACACAATATTTGTTTAAACCCACGAGTCGTGATCCCAAGCCAGATCGAAATGTTGAGTTCAACTACTTGTCTTTGGCCAAGACACCATTCCACCGCAGTGGGTGCTCCATAAACATTGGGAAAGGGCTGGGGTTACATGGTCAACAGAGGGAGAGGGGCACGAGGCCGAGGGGTAGTGCCGTTGACCTTTGCTCACCGATCAAGGTGACGGCACTGCTCACCTTGTATCGCCGATGCCGGTGCTGATAATTTTTACAAGTGGAGCGTTCGGCCGTCCGTAAATGAAACCCGAGAACGCTGGCCCCGGAGCAACGATCTCAAGCATGCCGGGTTTCTCTGCTTGGCCCTTCTGATTGGTTGCGCTCAGTTGACTGAGTTGTAACTCGCCGAAGGTGACTCTCTCTGGCGGGTCGGTCAGGCATGGGAAGCAGTTGCATTAGTATAACTCATATTGGCCGATCTCGATTCAGATGAAATACACAAGTTCATTAGCCTCAAAGTTGGGTCTGCGAACACATCTGGAAACAACTATCTTGGCCAAGAAAAAAAAAAGCTAAGGGTCTTTTGCTGTTCAGCGGCGGAAGAAGCATTGGCGGGACAAAAAATATCCCAGTCAAGGACGTTTTCCAGCTGCATCAGCATGCCAATCGCCTGTACGCCGTGTAAGTGGACGTCGAGACTGCTACCCTAGCAACGAGGTCATTTCTCAAGCTCGGCTCTTGTGCCGAATCTCGAAGAACATGACATGCAGTGTTTTGGCCTGTAGCAAGTCAGATGACGAAAGCCAGCATTCCCTAATCTGAGAAGAGATGGTGGTAGTTGGCTTAGGTGAGCAGCAGGCCAATAGGCAACCATCAGGTGGATGGCCGATGCCTTTCAAAACTAGGGTGGCAGGTCCCCCACGACAACGCCAGGAATGCAGCTGGCTGGGTTTTCGGAGGGCTGGGACGGAGGGCTGGGCGATGCAACTCGTGAGCTTTCCGTCAGAACAAAAACACAGAAATTTTCGCGTTGCCCAGCGGCGTGTGCGTCTTATTTCGGAGTGCAGCCAAGCTTGTCTCTGTGCTAGGAACGATGGAACAGGGCATAGTTGATAAAGTACGAGTCTTTCAACGCCGTACACGGTGTACACGGTTGTTGCGACGAGGTTCGACATGTGTCGTCGTGCTCTGTGCTGGGCTGAATCTATTGATGGCCCCAACCCCGGGCGAGATCTGAATCGACAAAATCGCCGATGATCATGTGTTCTAATGTAACCTGGCATGACGGGCTTCTGCTGGCGCTTGGATTGCGTACAGGCTTGGACACGTAAATGAGGGTCTCGACATGGGACACCCGGCTTGCCGCACATTGTACCGTAATTACACAGTACAGATGTTGAGCTGGGAAAATGAGGCTAGCATCGTGAGGTTGGCGGCTAATGCGGTAAGGTAGTGGACGAGGCGGAGGCTGGCGGAACCTCTGTCACAACTCCAGGCGTCTCGTCTCGTCGCATTTCCAATTGTCCGAGAAGGCTTCCATCAGACGCGACGCAGCGAGGCGAGGAACTCGATAGTATGGCGTCAACGATCGTGTCGAAGAGGAGAATGATGGCCTGTCGCAGGAGAACAAGTTCCGGCTGTGACCCCCAAATGCAGCGTCGCACCCCGGACTGAACAGGTGCCATCTGTGCATTCGTGTGTGTGGGCGACGCCAATGGCGGTGACAGGCTTGACCAACGAGATGGGCGAGCAGGTCTTGATGTTGCTCGGCGGTGTGGTTACGGAAGCACTCAAGCTTCACTAGGCAAAAAAGTACGGCGACTCTCGACTCGACTCGACTCGACATGCGGCAATGTAAGGTCGACCGACCCGGACCGAGTCTTGTGTTCGGGGGTATGTGTATGGCAGTTCACCTACGAGAAGAGAGACACTGCGGTGAGTCGGTTGTCTCGTGCGTCTTCTACTGCGGTGACTCGGAACCAGGAGCTTCTCAGGCTGGCTGGTCAAGAGAAGGAGAATCGACCCATTGGCCAGGTCGAGGCCCAATGTCGGGGAACATCAAGTGACGCGCGTGAGCTGCAGTTGGCGAGCTCAAATGCTCGTTTCAGCTTGCCGCATTGCATTGGATTGGATTGGTGAGCCGGAGGACGGCATCAGCCTGGCGATTCCTCTTCTTCTGACGCGTTATTGGCCGCAGAGGGCGATGGGCTTTTCGCTTGATTCCTACGAGCGGCATAATTGATCAATGGACGACTGGTCGTGGGCAACAACACTGGCTGTCTGGCAACCCTTCCATGTCTCGTTCCTCCACAATTTCTGCGGTCTTGAAAACAGCTTGAAAGTCATGCGGATTGCATGTCTTGCCTGTCCCCCCCGTCTGATGCTGCGGCTACGGCGTTTGCGCCGATGGTATCTGCAGCTTCTACCTTGTAATTTAATGCCTCTTTCTCTGCCACTTTATGAACTTTACGAGAAGACGACAGGCTTGAGTCTGGGGATCAGGAGATACCTTATTTTGACTTTTATACGCCGCGGAAGGAGGCATCGAGGAACCTAAGGCGCCCAAATGCCTCACCTCAGTACATAAGAAGTACCTTAGCACTGAGGTATCTAATTACCTACTAGGTATCCGTAGGTACGCGGCTGAAGTGGTGAACCTTGGCAGATGCGCAGTACAAGTAGAGGTCCAGCCCCTAGTGGAACAACGTTGCAGCGCAAAACATGGTATCTAGGTTACCTTAGTGGGGCATCCTGCTGGTGTCATTTCGCAGGGCACTCGCAGTGCCATCTCGTGGGTACCTACCCGGAGTGCCTTGCCAGTACCAAGAACCAGACAGAACCCAATACAAGCAACCGGTTGGCCATTCCATAATTCCATTGCGAGCACTTGCATAGCGCTGCGCTGCACCTCACTTTGGGCTACATGCGCGGTACTACGGGTAGCAGGTGCTTATTCGCGCAGCGGCTCACTCCACTTTTTAGAGGCCGACTACCCCCTCCAGGATCTAACGCTAGCGAGCCCAGGCCTGATTTCTCAATTATGAGCCCTGGAGATGGGACTCTGTCCATCGTCGTCGTTCAGCTTCCTGGCCTGCATTCTTGGGCATTTGCTTCCGTCTTGCGTAAACGAGTCCTGTCGTGCTGCGGGTTTGATACACTCTGACCAGGTTACGCGTGACGTGATACTCGTTTGCTCCACCAGTCCACCCTGAACGCGTCTTTGTGATATCCCAGCGTCATCTCCCCTTTCTTTCCGATGCCTTGTCACGTCGCTTTTCCTGCCAGTATACGGATACGGACAACCTCGAACATGAGGTAAGGTACCCTTCATTTGCTGCGTTGTCGCTGAGCCTCTGCCAGGAAAGGTATCCATCCCATGGTTCCAGAGGTGTGGTGTCACTGCCGTCTGCATGTTGGTGTGTGGCGGGAGTTAATGATGGACTCTTCCATGGCAGGTAAGGTAGCTAAGGTATATCGAATACCTGCAGGCTATGGCACATGGGCATGGGAGATGGGAGATGGGACTGACGCCAGTGGAGGTGGTGTCGCTGGTGAGGTGCCGCGATGGTGGTGTACCGTGTATCTGTGTGCCTCCTTATCGCAGGCCATCCTGTCCAATGCTTTTGCTTTCGTCACCGACTATTCTCTCATCAAGCTCCCCGTCTGCGCCATTATCGTCAACCTCGTCACCATTGTCTTGTTCGCCCTCTGCCCCCCGTGTTTTTTCGCTTCGGCTTCTCTGCTAGGCCTGAGCTGAGGCAGAGACCAGCTTCCTCGTCGCCTGTCCTGCGTGTGTCAGGACCGTTACCGACCAGCTGGGGGCGACCGGCTTCGACTACCTGATGCAGTATCCTTCGCCTTGCTTCACTGAGCTAAGGTGGCTTTCGACTTGTCCAACTACGCTAAAAATCGCATCGTCCTCTCTGAAATCTCGATCCGCGCTCCTCGCCCATGCTGCTTGCCGTAATCCTTTCCCAAAAACCAGCGCTTTCCTCTTGTACACTAACCTTTCTATTTCCATCCCTCTCTCTGCACACTCTTGACAGATTCCGTGTCCGTACCCCTTCCTCCTTTTTCTGTCAGAGCTTGGTCAAGGTCCTGCAAGACTTTGATCTCCTTCCCCACAAAACGTTGCATCGTTTTCTTCGGCGACACCACGGGGAACCCTTGACCAGCCTGGCCTGCTTTGTCTCCTGCGCCTGGGCTTGCTTTATTTACAGCCGCGCCCGGCTTGCCACCTCCTGGCCTTGCTTTGCCTCTCTTCACTTCGACCTCTGCTCGCCTCACCTGGCTTCGCCGGTGCTTCGAAGGCTTTGACAAGTTCAGACCTTCAACCCAATATTCGATTCTTTTCGCGCCCTCTGGACTAGAGACTGTCCCCTTGTCACCATCCCCTGACTCTTCTCGCTGCCCCATGGCGCTGTGAGACGCGAGAGCACTAGGCGGTGGGCAGCACATCACACTCCAACTGGACAATGTTTTCCTCTCTGCTGCGACCCAAGCAGAGCAATCGAAGCCGTCGTATCGATCGTCTTCAGGATAGGCACTCGCCTTCCCCCGGTCCAGCTTATCGCCACTATGGCGCCGATCAACGACACGCCGTAGCCGACTTCACAGAGGCCGAGGACGAGGAGGAGGATGACGAAGAGGAAGAGGAAGAAAATCTAGGCCAGTCCGGGGACGATCCCGACGGCATCGACGACGAAGACCATACCCAACGCTCCATGCCAGTTCTGCCTCTGTTTTCCGAGACGTATCTGGGTAAGCGCGTAGAACCTGCTCGCCACGAACCACGAAGCTGACCACGACCGCAGACTCCCTCCCCATTTACAGCATAACCCATGCCATCCGCGTCATCGTTCAGGCTCGAACCGAAACGACGTTAACATGGGATCAGATACGCTCGCCCCAAGTCTCCCAGTTTTTGGTGAAGCCCATGCAGCAGCAGATCAGGACCCAGCAGTTCTCCCGCGCGACACTGTACTGTTTGATGGCGAACTGCCTGCAATTCAACAAAGAGGGGCAGCTCTACCCAGGCAACGCTGGTATAAGTTACACGAGGGCCTTGGTGTGTGAGCTGCTTGCTCTAAAGCTCCTGAAGGAATACAACACGCGAGAACTCATCGACGCCCTCTCGTACGACTTCTACCCGCTTCAGGGACTTCCTGGTGCCCAGCCAGCGAATGCTCCCAAGCCAGACCCCAAGAACAAGGCTCGCCTTACTGCTGCCCGGACGTCAACTCTCGAGGTGGCCATCCGAGCGTCTGCCAAGCACTTCCTCGCCCATCCCCTTGTGGTGCAGCAACTGGAAGCCATCTGGAATGGTGCCATCAGCTTCTACTCGTCGCAAGACAGTCTACATCGCGAGCCTCCACCGTCCCCGACCCCAGGCAAGCCAGATGCCCGGACGCCCCTTTTGGGCGGCAACAGTCAAAAAGAAGGACCGCAGCAGCCGGCCCATGGGCGGAGGAGCGTTCTGCTCTACGACCCTCGCCAGGCCTCTCTGTTCAAGTTATCGCGTCTTAGGGTCCCCCGATACAGGTTCTTCCTCTCGACGTTGTCGCTTCTGGTCCTCATCGGCTTGTTCTTGGCAGTCCTTGCTCAGCGTTCAGCCCGCATTAGTTCGTTGGAGTTGATCTTTTGGTTTTGGAGTGCTGGGTTCATGCTGGATGAGCTTGTTGGTTTCAACGAGCAGGGTTTCTCCCTCTACATCATGAGCTTCTGGAACGCTTTCGATCTGGGCATCTTGGTCTTGTTGATCGCTTACTACTTCATGCGCGTCTACGGGGTCTTCCTCGTGGACCCTAAGCATTGGAATGACTCTGCGTACGACGTCCTCGCCGCGAATGCCATCCTGTTGCTTCCTCGCATCTTTAGCGTGCTGGACCATTACCAGTACTTTTCGCAGTTACTCATCGCGTTCCGTCTGATGGCGGTGGACCTCGCGGCAGTCTGCATACTCATCTTGATCGCCTGCAGTGGTTTCTTTGTCTTCTTCACGCTCGCCGACAGCAACAACAACGCTGCCGACATTGCCTTCAAAATCTTTCAGATTCTGATGGGCTTCACTCCCGCAGCGTGGGACGTGTACGTCCCCGTCTCTCTTTTCACGCGCACCGGGCTAAAATGATGCAGGTGGCCGGTATACAACTGGCTCGAAAGAGGCCTCATGGCTTTCTTCCTCATCATCTGTCACTTCGTCGTCGTGTAAGTACTTCCAATGCATTGGAATTCCCTCACTAACAAACGCAAAAAGCACAATACTCATTACCGTCTTGACCAACTCGTTCATGAAGATCGCTTCCAATGCCAAAGAGGAACACCAGTTCCTATTCGCCATCAACACGATATCCATGGTTAAGAACGACGCCCTGTTCTCCTACGTAGCGCCAGGCAACATCTTCGCGTGGTTACTCATGCCACTGCGATACTGCATGCCCTTGAAGCACTTCGTACGCTTGAACAGAACCATCATCAAAGTGACTCACTTCCCGCTTCTCTTCTTCATCTACGTTTACGAAAAGTACTGGCTGGCGCCGTCGATGTTTGAGCCCACGGACCTCATCGAGAATCACCACCACGGACGCGACAGGACCATTTCGTTTGCCGATCCGGCGACTCGGTCTGCTCTTTTCAGTCCCAACGTGCGGGTTCGTGAAGAATCCATTACGGGATATCAAAAGGATCACGCGCTCGAGGAGGTCTTCCGAAGAGGCCCCGGCATCAGCACTCTGCGAAATCAGAGACGACACGAGAGGAGGAAAACGCAGCATGCGATTCGAAGCTGGATGGATCGAAACGACGAGGCTGCCGAGTCTCCCAATCCGGGCCAATGGTCGACGCTGGACGGCCAGAGTATTCGGCCAGACTGGCATAGGCGGCTCAGTTTGACGAGAGAACTACGGTCGCAGCGGTCTCGTAACATATCAGATATCAGATCTGCGGCTAGCGATCCTGCAGATCTAATGTCACAGCCCGCGATCGGGTCATTCTTCCGGGGAATAGCCGCCGCAACCAAGGCCAAGGAGGAGGAGAACCAGCAGACAGACGCGGACGGGGACGACGAGCTCGTCACCAACGACGAGGAAGAGGAGGAAGATAACGCCACCGTCGCCGGCGAGAGTCGCCGTGGTCCCGTGATTCACCAGACCCAGATTGACGACTACTTTACGACGAGGTCGGCTTCTAAGCGTTTCGCTCCTGCCACGACATCGTCATCTCTGGGATCGAGCGGGCGACCGTCCATCGCGGCCACGCCTCGCTCGGTACGGCGCATCCCTCACAGCCGTACTATGTCAACAAACACCATCCTGTACGCCCCTCAGGACTTGCGACGGCCAGCCAGCTCGTCATCCCACTCGCCCGACCCACCACCTGCTCGCGCGCGCGTGCAGAATGGCCGAGCTGCTGTGGTCGAGCCTGCTGCGACCGGCGGACCGCGCTCGCCGCGTCGGCAGACATATGTCACCAACACGCGTCCGAGACCCATAATGCCTCCTCGCGAAGCGGTGCAGACGGCACCCAACCGTCAAGCCCTCACGGGAATCGACCAAAGACTGCGCCCCAACATGCGTCGACTCTCGTCGGTTGACATGAGTATACTGTCAGATAACATTAACATCGCACCTGACGACCCGGCAGGAGGCATGCCTTCGAGCTTCCAAACACAGATGGCCATGGCATTGATGAAGGATGCGCGGATCAACGGTGCAGGACGCGGTCAGGACTCTGGTGATAGCAACCGCATGAGCAAGCTCGTCTTGGCGCGCATGAAAACGCTGGAGGAAAGCTTCGCCGACGTGGCCAGGGAGTTGCGCGGGCTCAAGACCAACTCGAACTCGACGGCACCCACCACCCGTCGTAACTCGTCGGGCGAGGAGCTGGGCAAGTTTGCGGGCATCGCGAGCCTCGAAGCGGCCCGCAAGGAAGGCGGCGGCACTGAGAGGCCCAAGATGGTGCGGAGGACGACCGGCAAGCGGCCAGTCAGCCGCAAGAGCATGTTGGAGCCCAAAGTGGGCTTGGAGAGGACACCCGCGCAGGCCAAAGGCAAGGGGAAGGAGATTGCGCACTCGTCGGGCGACGAATCCGACAGTGAGAGCCCTGCGCCGACGAAGCGCAGCTCCATGTAAAAGGGGAACGACGCGTTGTTATCTTGCTGGCATATTCTGGCGCGCTATACCTCTGCTGTCACGGTTTTGTGATTAAGCCGCATCGCTGGGCGTTTGAACCAGGGCAACTTTTCCGCTCTGGTGGTCTTTTGTGCTTCATGGTACGAGAAGAAATCACGGGCTCGCCATTGTGCTGCATATGGATACGGAACATGTGGATGGAGTAATGACGTTGTTTTCAAAGCCTTGTCTGGATCGATCTCAGTGCCATTCCTGCAGATCGTCCAAGTCTCCTGTATTGATATGTAAGAGTCATTCACCTTTCGCGCTGCGTGCCTATTGCAAAACTTGAACATCTCTGTGATGACTAGTTGTCTGTTGCTCGTTTTAGGGTCAAAACATATTGTAACGGATGTACGTTCTCGGGTTGTGCTCTGATGCCGCTCAAGTCGAGATGTGTGTGGATTCAAGCTGGAAGACTCTACATGGATTGTGGAAAGCATGCTGGGCTGGTTTTGGGCATGCGTCGATGTCTGCTCCGACGAATACCAGGTTTTGAACGGTGGTCAGGTCATAGATGAGCACGACGTTCGAGGAAGTTGTCAAGGGGTGGAAGGGCAGATCAGATGGCTGGATCATCGATCTGACTGGGTTGGAGAATCCGGCCTATAGCAGACAGCGAGCTCTGAGGGCGTGGGCGGGATGTCTTAATAGACAACGGACATATAAGAACGCGGCCGGGTTTCCAGCGAGGATGATGATCGAGCTGTTGTCTGGCTTAACGTTGGTTTAGCTTCGGTTGGGGAGAGTTGAGGGTGTGTTTCGCATGATGACTTTGGAACTGCCCTGGTGCTGTAGCAAGATGTAGCTTCCGATTTGCAATTGATTTCGTGCTTCTCGCTGGTAAACCTTGTCGCGGCTTCTTCATCAGGCGGATGCTATACGACCCGATTGTCTGTGCGATGTTGTAGGCATACCCTGTATCTCAAGGAGGATGCGAGATGTTTAGAGTTCAGGGCCTCGGCTGATGTTGGGAGGACATGGCGCATGGCGCCTGCAGGAGTTTAAGCTCGACGTCGTGACAGATGCTTTGGAGATTTTCTTTTTTCCGCCTGGAGCTTACATGTAGAGCCAGATCGTCGAAGTTCCGAGTAAGCCGAGCTTAGACGCCACAAGAATGACCCTGTGATGGATAGATGAGTTTCCCGAGCGTAGGTGAGCCTACATGTTGCGGACGCCAGCAGAAGCACAAACATGCCTCTCGGACTGAACATTTCAACCTCAGAATAGAATCCGGAATTTAGCGGATTTGTAACAGCTCTGCCCCGGTCGGATGTGGTGAACAATCCGCTACAAAAAGCAACTGTGAGATGTGAAGTCTCCGCCTCGGAGTCAGCGGGGCCGGATCGGAGCCGAAAAGAGGGGCCTTGGTACCATGACGGTACCCGCCGCTCCACGTGTCGAGCAACATACCGCATTGTCTTGCACCAGGCAGCAGCACCCAGCTGTATGTACTATGGAATGCTGGAAGGCCATGTGCCTCAGATGACTGGAAGATAAGAGCGAGGAAGGACAAGGACATGATACAGAAGAGAATGGCACTACAAAGGGCAACAAGCAAACTGCACCACATCGGCAATACTGAAACAAAAAAACTGATTTGAGAGCTATACTGACATGATCTTCCATTGGTAAATGCAGTGCTTTTTCCGCTGGATAAGATACCGCCAGTATACCTTGACAATGGAAGTAGATCAGCAGTAAGAGGCCAAAAGTCTGGAGAAGGCTTACACCTGGGACATCCTTACCCCACATTCTTTTGTCCTCTGGCCTCAGCAGTAATTGGATGTCGTTACTTTCATTCCCAGAGACACCTGTCAAATTACATGAGAAATGCTGATCTAGTCACCATGAGACGTAGTAGATCAGCCATGCTATCTTGAAAATATACAAAGCTATACTTGCCCCAATTCTAGAGTTAGAAGTAAATATAATTTACTCCAGAAGTCTCCCTTTTGAATTTATCACCTTCATCAAGCATGAAATACCTCTACTATGAATACTGGCAGACTTTCTCAAGCAAAAATATCCTGGTCTTGGTGAGATCTAGAGGCTACAGCCTAATAGGCATGACAGCTCACATTCACAAACCTGACCTGCAGGTGACGGGTTGCCTCGCTTGCCTGCCTCCCCATCTACTCTCTGCGTTCGCCTCTGACACCGCAGCACTAGACAGCCACACTTCTATGGTCTTACCGCACATGAGCGCAGACTCAGCTCAGGTAAGCCTCTGAAGCGAGTTTGCTAATGACAGCCCCTCCACCCGAGCCAGGCTTTGCTTGCACTTTGTCATACCATCATTCCATCACTCTTCTCATGGGGGTTTAGCAATACTTCAATCTATTCTCATATCATTCAAATATTGGCCACCTGTATATTTGACACCAGGAGGATTCAGCGCATTTGACTTGATAACAACAAGCACTATTAGTGACTTTGGCTGCCAGAAGGGCCCAGGCTCTCTCAGCTTCGTGGATATCTGACTCCTTGAGGGTCTTGCTGCCTGGACAAGGCTACACACCTCAAGCCTCCGACGTAGACCAGTTGATGGCTGTCTGATTCGCTGGTCTTCGTCTTTCTATCGCCCAGCATTTCTGTAATATTCTCATATATTGTGTCCTTTTCTGCACTTCTTCCTTCATTTCGAAAACCGCGACCTCATCTCATCGCGTTTCCGTCTGAACGCAGTTTCCAGAAAAACGATCATCATTCTGCTGCCACTTGTTCGTTTATCTGCATCGGCACCCGTATCTTTTCGCATCTTCTCTACATTTTCTCAAAGAACTGGCGCATCGTCGACATCATGGCGGACCAGCGCGCCACTGATGTTGAGGTGATGGCTTGGCTGAATGGCGAAGACTTAACTGCGCCCAGGACAGAGCCCCAGGAGACTGCCGTCAACCAAGACGACGTCGAGAATGACCATAACGACCAGACTGCTCGATCCACCGATGGGAACTCATCGCCGGGTTTTGCGGGCACAACGACAGTCGGAAATTCTGCCGGTTTGCACGAAGGCCCGTCCCGCAGCCTTTGGCCGCTGCCCGAGACGTCTATCCGTGTCGACAATTCATACCCTCAAGCCCACCGCTCCTCCCAGTACCTTCTGCATAATGTCCATAACGAGCTATCCGAGGGGGACGTATTGGTGTTTGTCGACTTTCCCACACAGCCTCACAACAGCACCGACTGTTACGTCCACGCCTGGAGCTCCGTCGAATTTCGGATGCACTCTCAGAAGCTCCTTAACACCGGCTCATCCAAGTTCGCCGAGATGCTCAGGCCGACTTACCAGTTCCGTATTCGACGTCGCCGCAAGCTGGTTAACGGGCTCCCGGAAGGCATCAGGTTCGTTCTGAACCTGACTCCGCCCTCCGAAGGCGACGATCTCGTCTTCCAGATAACAGAGGTCTCGCTGACGCCCGGCATCACCAATTGGTGGACCGCCGAGCAGAAGTACAGGGTCGACAGCTACGTCGTATCTGGCCATGATGACCACTGCGTTTGTTGGAAGGACCAGAGCGCTAGGCCCGATAGTATACATGCGACCTTGACAGAGGTTTGCGGCGTTACCGACGTTCCTGAACGCATTGGCTGGGAGCGTCATGTCGATGACCAGATAGATCCAGCTATCAGGGCTGCCATATCCCGGAGCTTGCTTGATGCCATGCCGGACAATAACAGGCCCATGACGCAGCCGCACTCCGGGATCAAGGGCAAGGCTGTGCAGATGCTTGAGAGGAAGTCGAAAGGAGATCTCGAGCCTGAGAGAGTCCCTGGCCACAGGCAGATTCCGGATTACTGCCCCGTTCGTCACCGCGCGAATATCGTTCGGCTGATGTGCCTCGTCGCCGATATGCCCATTCTCATCGACTCTGCACCACGGCTGTGGACCCTGGTCGCCGTTGCAAAGATCCTGGACTGTACAGACGTTGTTGTAAGTCCTCTCGGCCTCATAACACTCCGCATCTCTGACCCAGAAATAGCGTAACTCGGCTCTGCAATGGCTCATGAGCCCGCACAACACGGCCTTTGTCGAGGTTCTGCCCGAGGAGAGCTTCAAGCTCGGAGTAACTTTGCGGCTGGAGGACATTACACGCGCCGCGTTTCGCATCCTGGTCAACGAGCTTGCCATCGAGGAAGCTGCTGCATCGAACGACATCCCCAAGGCTGCACCCTTTACCATCTTCGGGCGCAAGCGTCACGATCCAGGAGATGACCTGAACAACCTCATTCAGCATGCCGCCCGTGCCATGGTTGGGCGCATCTCCAAGCCCGTGAAGCAGGTTTCGAGCCCTTCCGCTTATGACGACGTGGGTTTCCCTGAGTGGGTTCGCCTGCAAGACCTCATCAGCCTCCTTTCGAAGTGTGAGGGCTCTGAAGGCTTTTCCGCCAAGTCCAAGGCCTTGGAATTGGCCTCTACGTTGTACTCCGCATGGAAGACCTTCGTCGCTGTCGGGCCCTTTAATAAGCTTCTAGACTGCGATCGACTGACGAACATTGACGACTTCAGAGCTACCTACGTGGACACGCAGCACTTCAATCGCTTTGACATTGTTTACCATCAGTTCAACAACGTTCAGAAGGCCCTTTGTCCCTTCATATATGAGAATTTTGGTTCCAAATTTGACGTCTTCGGAAACACCATCAACCGCACCACCAACCATTACAACCGCATCTATCGTCTCTCCGACGAGCTGTGGACCAAAGTGGAGGAGCTGTTTGACAAGCATCCCGAGTACAGACAGGATCCCGCCTGGGATGAATTCGCCCTTTCATTGGATCGCATGAGCAGTCATTACACCTCGTTCTCCCACGTCTTCGATCCCCACACCTTCAAAGAACAAATTGCATTGTTCCTACTCCGATTCCACGAGCAGGCCCGCTACGACCCCAGCTTCCCATTCTCAATGTCGGACCACTTGCTACTGAGCCTGGAGCATGACGAGTTGAAATATCTGCCCCTCTGGGCCGGCGGTAACAACGACGGCACGGGCGGCGTATTCGAACCCTCGCTGCCCCCAGCTGACCTCGGACCTGCCGGACCCGGTCCGTCGTACCACACGGGACTCTCGGCGGCCTCGGACGCTTCGAGCACCACCGGTTCCGTGAGCAGCGCGCTGAGGCAGATGGGGCTTGAAGGTAGCGGGAGCACCGTCGGGCCCGGTAGCGTAGATGTACAGGACGGCGTTTCGACGGTGCTGAACCCGTCAAAGGTTGTCGCCGACGACGTGTCGATTCTCTCCGAGTCCTTTGCTGACGGAAATTCGGACTTTGCGGACGCCAGGCACGCGATACCCGACGACAACAAGTCTATTTCGAGCGCCTTGCGCGGTGTTGCGCTGGATGAGCCCGCAGCCGAGCAGTCCGACCCCGAGTCGGCTTTTGATCTCGGGGATGATACGGACCAGGCCTTGACTGATACGGAAGTAGAGGATAGCTTTTCTCGAGAGAACTCGCCTGAGCGCGGTCAGAGTTCCGCGGCTCGTGACAATGCCTGGCACGAGGGTCAGACTCCAACGGCTGCTGTTACGAATGCCGCCTCCAGCGTCTCCGACGACGAGGACATGGTTATAGTTTGAAAACATTGCGAATCGGTCATGGACGCGAATTCTATTTTCGATGGCGTTGGGAACTCCAAATTGCGCAGGATGTGCTTGAGCTGTGGAGATTACGCTTGGCATCAATGGCGAACAAACCGCGTTACCAAACATGAAAAACTCTGTTAATCTTTTGAAGTGCTTGTGGATGAAGAACACGGGAGCTGTGGAAACATTGTGAGGCGTGCCACCCATTTTCCTATATGATGGAACACCTGACACCGCCCATATGACGATAAGCGACCCAGTTGCGGTGCTCTTAGTGAAACGAAACCAACGATGACAACCTATAGAACAGAAACAAAAGGAAGAAACATGAAGGAAGACAAAACGACAGCGCCGCCGACAGCGGGCACTGACAAGAAATAACAGAAACCAAAAAGAAACACCACTGATAGCAAAAATAAATGCGAAATGAAGTTACAGAGGGACGACAATGTTGTTGCTAGGTTGTAAGTTTTGACAACTCTCTGCAAACCGGGTACGCGTCAAGTTGGGCAACGAATGTATGTCTGACGTCTGATGTCGTTAAAACGTGATCTCGTGTCGAATCGTGGTATTTCCTTTTGATGTATGCGTAAACTCCAGGCATCCCGATATGCTATATACTTCATCCGACCTTCTGCTCCCCTTTTCAGCCCTTGTTCAATGTATTGCCAGAACCCTTGGGATTCGCCTCCACAAACTCATCCCAAGCTCTGGCCTTCATTGTCTCCTCGTCCGCCTTTTCGTAATCGTCCTCGTTCGGCTCCGGACGGTGCCAGCTGGCCTCGCCGCCACCCTCGATGATGCCGCCCCGCTCCTTCTCGAGGTCGAGGTACTCGTCGATGCTCATCGTCGGCAGGTTATGACCCGGGCGGAACACGCCAGCCGCCATCTCGGCTCTGTTGCCTACCAGCGTGAACGGTTGCAGCGGCTTGCCGTCCTTTGAGAGGATGGGACCGCCGCGCTGGCCAAAGAGGCTCTGCAACCGCTGCGGCGCCTCGAGCCGGTCCGTGAAGCCGTCGGCGGTGCGGCCCTCCGCGCGGCGGCGGTCGTCCTCCTCGACGGAGGTCTGAGAGGGCATCAGCGGCACGGTGGCCTGGGCGAGGATCTCGAGTTCGCGATTGATGCCCTCGAGGCCCTGGAAGGCCATGTGTGCGGCGTAGGCGACGTGCGCGAGGTGCAGGTCGCGGACGATTTCGTCGTCGCCCTCGTCGTCTTGGTAGCGCGGGTCGCGGCGGAGGGTTTCGAGGCGCTGTTTGAGAGCGCGTTCGGACTTGAAGTTTGCAATCTTGACGTCGCGGCGGCGGGACGGGTCGGTCGAGCCGAGGGTGGAGAAGGCGAGGGGCTCGTCTGTGTAGCTCGAGTAGAGCTTCTTGTTGGCGTCGGAGAGGAGGTCGTAGGCGTCGAGGAGGCCGAGAAAGGTCTCGTAGGACTCACGCGCGCGCTCGAGGTTGACGCGGCGCTCGATGGGGCGCTGCGATGACACCTTTTGGTGCAGGTCGGCGAGGTGGGATGTGATGAGGAGGTAGGGCAGGGACGAGGTCGCGAGGTCCTCGAGGCACTCGTTGGGGGAGAAGAGGGAGGCCCGGGAGATTATGTCGAGGCAGGATTCGTACCCTGTGATGGCGGTGCGGAGATCGTCGTGGTAGGATGGGGAGGAGGCCTCGTATGAATTTTCGAGGAGGAGGCGCTTCTTCTCAGCCGAGGCGAAGACGGATTTGAGGGTTTGGGGGTTGTCTTCTGATGCCATTTTGGCGGTTTGTGAGGCAGGTTGAAACGAGTGCTGGAAGGCAGACCTCGTAATAGAGATTTTGATGTATTTGCAAGTAACGCAGCTTATCAGGTTCTTGTGACGCTTCCAGATTTACGCTAGGTGAATCGACAAGCTGGAGGTTCTGTTTGGGATATCGCGAAAGTGCCTAGGTAGCGCGGATGAGGTTTGGTGGCGATGCGATGCTGCAGTGTTCGATGCCCCGCCAGGGTCTAGCTTCTTATCTTATCTCTAAAAGGTGGGGTAGGTAACGGGTACAACTACAGGTCACCCGTCTGCTTACAACAAACCCTCATACAAAAGACTATACATAAGGGTACATCTATCATGTGCATTGACAGTAACATTAGAAGATCCATACATTATCAGATATCGATGTGGTTGCTATAGTGAAGTATATACATGCTTGTGAGCTGAAAGTGTGGGTAGGTACGGAGCAGGGGTCACGATGGATCCGGATGGTGTGGTTCATGAGATTCATGAGATTCACGAGATGACTTGCCTCGACTCTGGCTGGCCGAAGATATCGACGCCATGCCCATCAAATTGTATACACGTTGATGGGTTTACACCTACTTCCTGATAATCCAAGACTGCATCTGTTACTACTGGAGACATGTACTCTCACAGCTTGACCTGTATTCGGGTATGCACACTATAGAAGGGGCTTACCTGTAGACGTGGTTGGCAACACATATATGTCCATGTAGCCTCTCGTTCTACCAAGGTTCTTGTCTTTTTTTCTGGTTCGTTTCATTGCTAGACTGATAAGGTACTACTTGACTTCTGTGATTGACTTCAACATTAAAAACCCAATTTACTAAGGAAATCTTTCTCAACAGCTATCCTGTTTGCTGCAAGGATTGTATGCTGCTTCCCGTCAACACCCTACTCTGAGCTCAACTCTGAGCTCAACTCTGAGACATTCGATATATAAGCTCATTCAAGCCCCTAGTTTACATTTGTTTCTGTCGAGAGCAATCACACTTGCCTGACTTCCACTCAGCTGGTTTCCTTCCGCATCCTGCCACCCCATCAACTCACTAATCTCTCAACACTCAACACCATCTCTTACTCTCCGCCCCTCTACAGCTGGACTTTTCATCGCTCAAAAAGCAGATTAAGCCCAAATTTTAGAGCTGTTACTGTTTATTTTACAATTGCATAGCCAACGTCTCTCCTGCCACAAGTAGCAATTTCAGGATCGTCATTTCCTCTCCATCTCCAAATCCTCAGACTCCTAGCAGACTCTTGGGGTATTTCAAGGTCACCACCCAGCCAGCTTTAGCATCAACTTCTACAAGACACCACCACCATACCTCACATTCTCCTACACAACTGGAGTGAATAGACAGCACGTTTGTTAACCCCTTCAAAGCAAACCTTTGCTTGTCATCACATTGACCTGACCTTGAGGTCTCCAACACGTACCTCTTGTTGTACTGGCTCGACACTAGAGTCCCAAAACTTCTACTACTTTCCCACTAAAGCAGCAAACACACAGCACGTATTGATCAAACGTCTGGAAAGAGCACTCCATAACACTGTACCTTCCCGGGGATACGGTCCTACCTTCTCTGAACCTAGCCTTCCCATTTTCCGTCTTTCGTTTTGTCTTCTTACCTGTTTCCTTCACCTACCTCGCCCACCTCAAACCCCCCTCCTTCATTAGGTACGGCCTTGTGATATGCTTTCGTTCTGAGATCAATCGCCGCCTTAACCAAGATGTCTTACCCGGGGAGCTCCGTGGTCGAGACGAAGAAGCCTCTGAAGCTCTCTACCGAGAAGCTGGTGGTATCGTTTCGTGATGACGCAGAAGAGCTTGCGGAGAATCAGGATGTCTATCAAGACGAAGACGAAAACGGCGGCGAAGATGATTACCGTCGCTTCAGCCAGAATCCAGAGAGACCTCGCACGATTTCGCAGAGAAAGCGAGCGGATCAAGCAGTACTACAGGACTTCATCAGAAAGGAAGGCGCCAAGCTCAAGGACAGCAAGCCCGAAGTGCTCGAGGACATGTCCGCTACAGGCTTGTTCAAGAAGGATAAAATAATTCATACTCCAAGGGAGTATCAACTTGAGTTATTCGAGAGAGCCAAGAAGAGGAACGTCATTGCAGTTCTGGATACCGGTTCGTTGATATCACTTCTCTGCTGAACCGTCGCTAACGAGCCACAGGCTCTGGCAAGACGCTTATTGCCGCCTTGCTACTTCGGCACGTGTTAGAGCAAGAGATGATTGACCGCGCTGCTGGCAAGCCGAAGCGCATCGCCTTCTTTCTCGTAAGGACTATACTTTGCACTATCTATAACTATACTAACTTGGATAGGTCGACAAAGTGTCACTCGTCTTCCAGCAACACGCGGTACTCGATTGCAATCTTTCCCATGATATCGCCAAATTCTGCGGCGAGATGGTCGATGCGATGTGGTCCAATGAGTTCTGGGAAAAGGAGTTTGACAAGAACCAAGTCATCGTCTGCACCGCGGCCATTCTCCAGAAGTGCCTCACGCAATCGTACATCCGGATGGATCAAATCAACCTTCTCATCTTCGATGAGGCTCATCACACCAAGAAGGGTCACCCTTACGCACGAATCATAAAGGACTTCTACATCAAGGAGGACAAATCGAAGCGCCCTAAGGTGTTTGGCATGACTGCATCACCTGTAGACGCCCAGACGGACGTGAAAATCGCCGCTGCACGCCTTGAAAGTCTTCTGGATAGCGAGATTGCCACCATATCCGAGGAGTCGTCGTCGTTGACACCTCATCGCCACAAGCCCGTCGAGGTTGAGGTTCACTACGAGACTCTACCGATCCCAACAGCCACGCAGCTCTACAGCAAGGTTCTTGCACTAGTTCGTCACAATTCTCACTTCGGCAAGGAACTTTCCTACAGCTTTCAGGCAACTTCGTTTCTTGGCCCTTGGCTTGCCGACCGTTTCTGGCAACTATTCTTGACTGACGATACGATTCTGCGACTGTCTCACAAAACGGACATGACTGACTACGGGCTTGACGTGACGGGCAGAGAGACGAGCGCCGTGCAGCAGCTTCCAAATGTCCTCAAATCACACAACTTCTGCCCAGTTGAGCCTTCTCTGAATCATCTTTCGGTGAAGGTTCTGCGACTTTGGGAAGAGCTTCGGACGCGGTTCTCAAAGCCGAACGATCGCAAGTGCATCGTGTTCGTGGAAATGAGGCTTACTGCCTTACTCTTGAACGATCTGTTCCAACAAGATGGTACCAAACTCCCGTACCTCAACTCGGCAGTCTTGGTAAGTTCACGTATGTTGCAGCCCTTATAGAGAGAGACCTAATTCTTTCTAGGTTGGTAACAGACCCGATCCTGGTGCCACCAACATGTCCTTCAGAGGTCAGATTCTGAACATCACCAAGTTCAGACAAGGGAGCGTCAACTGTCTCTTCGCGACACAAGTGGCCGAGGAAGGATTGGATATTCCGGACTGCAATTTGGTCATCCGCTTCGACTTGTACAAGTCCGCGATCCAATACATCCAGTCCAAAGGGCGGGCACGCCAACGTAACTCGGAGTATCTCTCCTTCGTCGAGGGAGGTAACGGCAAACACGCCAGAACTATAGCCCAGGCTTCTTACGACCAGACAGAATTACGAAGATTCTGCGCCGCCCTTCCAGAGGACCGCAAGATTGCCAGTCTGGATCTGAACTCCAGCGTCCTCCAGGGAGAGGCTCACTTCAGATCATATGTCATCGAATCCACAGGCGCGAAGCTGACTTGGATGTCCAGCTTGGACGTTTTGGCAAGATTCACTGCCTCTCTGCGCCAGTCCAACGATGAGATACTCGTTCCGGACTACGTGGTCATCAACCAGGGCCAGAACTTCGTCGCCGAGGTTCAGCTGCCTTCGAAGTCTCCGATCCTCAGCAAGACTGGTTTCCCGCACAGGAACAAACAGTCAGCTCGATGCTCTGCTGCATTCGAGATGTGCAAAGAGCTGATAAAGAAGAAATACATCGACCACTATCTCAACCCGGTCTTCGTCAAGAAGCTCCCGGCGATGCGCAATGCCCGCCTGGCCGTCAGTTCCAACAAGAGTGCGCAGTACAAAATGCGTACTCAACCCGAGATCTGGACCCGACTGGGCGACTTTAATCGTCTCTTCGTTACAGTGCTGAAGCTGGCTACGCCCGAGGCTATAGGACGGACCTCGAAACCACTTCTTCTTTTGACCAGAGAGCAGCTCCCCGATCTGCCAGATATCCCGCTCTTCTTTGGCAACGAACAGCACTCCAAAGTTCTTCCCGTATCCCTCCCCGTTCCGATTGCAGTAAGCGCAGAGAGGGCCAGGATTCTGAAGGAATTCACCTTCCGCGTCTTCAAAGATGTGTTCAGCAAGGAATACGAGGCACCTGTTTCCGATACACCGTACTTCTTCGCTCCAACGAAGCAGAGCCATTCTGTCGTTCTCTCCGACATTGATTGCCCCGCTTCTTTAGTCGACTGGGAGCATCTACACTCTACAGCGGGCAAGGAGTACATGAGCTGGGACAACGAAACCCCTGACAAATTCTTCAAGGACAAACTCGTCACCGACCCCTATGCGGGGTCTCGCAAGCTGTACCTGCGCGGCGTTCGCAAGGACATGAAGCCCCTCGATCCCGTTCCCGAGGGTGTTCCTGATCCGGGTCACCGTGCGTGGGGTGATGCCAGGGTGGAGAAGAACATCAAAGAGTACAGTGTTAGTCTATGGATGAAGAGTCGTCTGGAGCGATCTTCAAAGTGGAGGGTCGACCAACCAGTGGTCGAAGCCGAGGTTGTGTCACTTCGACGGAACCTTCTTGACGACTTCATCGAGCAGACGGAGGAAATCTCTCGCATTTGCTATGTCATCTTGGAGCCCATGAGAGTCTCTACGGTAGGTCAGTTCGATTCGCAGTGTGAAGACAGTGCTGACAGAAACAGCTGCCCATCGAGACCACCATCATGGCATTCGCGTTCCCAGCCATCATCCACCGCATAAACTCCGTCATGATTGCGCTCGACGCTTGTGATTACTTGCAGCTGGAAATTCGGCCGGATCTGGCACTCGAGGCCATGACCAAGGACTCGGACAACAGCGACGAGCACGACCAGGAGAAAATCAACTTCCAGGGCGGCATGGGCAACAATTACGAACGATTGGAGTTTCTGGGTGACTGTTTCCTCAAGATGGCTACAACCATTGCCATCTTTACGTCTAGACCGGACGACGATGAGTTCCAGTACCACGTCCAGCGGATGCTCCTCATCTGCAACCAGAATCTGTTTAACAAGGCGGTCGACCGAAAGCTTCAGGAGTATGTGCGCTCGCAGTCTTTCGACCGTCGGAGCTGGTATCCCCAGGGCTTGAAACTTGTGCGAGGCAAAGCTGGTCAACCTATCGACCAGCATGCGCTTGCCGACAAGTCGATCGCCGACGTCTGCGAGGCCCTCATCGGCGCAGCGTACTTGACATATGCCGACTCTGGCAACTACGACATGGCCATACGAGCAGTGACTGTCATGGTGAGGGAGAAGACTCATCGAATGACCTCGTGGAAGGACTATTATGCCGCCTACTCTGCTCCACCTTGGCAGTTCAGGGACGAAACAGTGATGCAGCGTGAAGATGCTCGACGGATCAAGGAGAAATTGGGATATGAGTTCAAATCCCCCGCACTCCTCCGCAGCGCCTTCAAGCATCCCTCGTATCCTAGAGCCTACGAGAACCTGCCCAACTACCAGCGGCTCGAATTCCTCGGGGACGCGCTGCTCGACATGGTATGCGTCGACTTCCTGTTCAAGAGGTTTCCCAACGCCGACCCCCAGTGGTTGACCGAGCACAAGATGGCTATGGTGAGCAACCAGTTTCTGGCCAGTCTCTGTGTGAAGCTGGGGCTTCACAAGCACATTCTCGTAGGAAGCTCGAGCATGATGAGCGCAACGGAGGAATTCGTATCTAGCCTCAACCTGGCGCAGTCCGAGGCGGAGGCCGAAGCCGGCGAGACTAAAATCTTCTCGCAGGACTACTGGACCAACGTCAAGTCCTCGCCCAAGTACCTGTCCGATGTCGTCGAGGCGTACGTCGGCGCCGTGTTTGTCGACTCAGGCTACGACTACAGTCAGGTCTGCGCCTTTTTCGACAAGAATATTCGACCTTTCTTCACCGACATGGCGCTCTACGACTCGTTCGCCAACCGCCACCCCGTGACCAAGCTCAGCCATCTCCTATACAACACATACGGCTGCCAGGAGTGGCGTCTGACAACTATTTCTGCTGTGCCTCCCGCCAGCGAAGGGGCCCAAGCCGTCACTTCCAACAAGCTTGCAACCGCGGTCATTATCCATGGAAGGCCGTGGGCTTCGGTGATTGGAGAGAGCACCAAGTATTCCAAGATTGCCAGCGCCAAGGTGGCGATTGAAGAGCTGGAGGGCATGAGTGTGGAGGGCTTTAAGAGGGAGCATGGTTGCGACTGCAAGGTGGAGGGGGAGGATACCATGGACCACGGAACCGCGATTTGAGGATACAGGGACGACAGCAGCGTAGATCAGCATGCTTTGGACGTGATGCAGCGCGAAATCTCCCCCTGCGAGGTACTGCCCAGGATGTCTATAGCGATCTTGGAGCAACTGGCAATAGAGCAATAGACATTTGCAAAATCAAGCGAACAAACGCTCAAGCCACAGTCGTGGGGCGGCATAATAGGTGGCAAACATCTTTTCACAATGACACGGCGCCGATGATATCGGGAAACAGTCAAGCCCAAGTTGATTCGGCTTCGAAGCGACTACTAACATGGCCAGGGCCAAGACTCGTCCACGACCTCTTTCACGCTCCTCTCTCCTTCTCTCACTCTGCGGTACGTCTTCCCACTTTCCCACTGTCTACGTCCCGTCGTTGCTGTCCTCTCTGTCCATCTCATAGCGCGCAGCGTGCTATCTATCAAATGCAAAAACTCGCCAGGACTTAGAAACCATGTGTAAAACAGACCCGTGTTGAAACTCCTAGCTCTTGTTCGTCGCTCCTAGACTTTTTCTCGTTGAGGGAAATGAAACTTTCTTAGTCCGTTGGGTATCGTTGAGATATGTGCATGCTCCTCCTTCCGTATCCACCTGCTCCCTTTTGGGGTTTTGTCGTGGTTTCCCGTCCATTGCCAGGTTCGCTGTACCTGACCACAGCGGACGGGTAGTGTGTGTTTACCCTCGTGCCTTTTTGTTGAAAAAACACGGTTTGTCCCCCTTTTTTTCCATCCGTTTGACCTGTTGAAAACGCCGTTCATGATGCATACTTAGAAGATGTAAAGGGGTGAGTGAAGTAAGACAAGAATGTGAAGTCCCCTTAGGCGGGGATAGGAGCGACGTTGCCGTTGGACAGCTCCGAGGCCTGCTCCTTGGAGACACCATTGGCTTGACCTTTGGTCTGGACTTGAGGCTCAGATGGGATGTCATTGTACTCCTTTATAGAGAGACCGTCGAGCAAGTCAAAGAGTGCCGTCTTCTGGTGGAAATCGTTGTTGACTAGAGAAGGGTTAGCTGCGCTCGATCGAAACCATTTTATTAGTAGCTCACCAATGTTGACCAAATACCACTCGTTCATGATGCGGTCGAGCAGGACTCTGCTCGGAGTGCCGGCCTCGAAGCAATGAGCCCAGTCCGTGCCGAGGCGGAAGGCCTCATCCTTCCAAGCCATGAAGCTGATGCCCTCGACAATGGTTGGCTGCACAATTTCCTTGCCGGGGAATACACCCCATGTGACAGCGTTGGGACTGTCGTGGGCGGCGTTGTACTTCAGTGGACCGTTCTTGGTGGTGGCGTAGTAAGTCATGTCGGGGTTCTTCTCGATGCGAGAGATAATCTCGGGGTACATGTCGGGGTGGACCAGCAGTTCGAGATAAGCCTTCTGGTAGACGTAGCCATTCGGGGGACCCCAACCGTGGACAGGATGGGATGACTTGACTCCGTCGACGGCGGGCTGGGAGTTGATGGTGAGCAAACCGCGCTTGTTCAGGCCGATGAGCTCTTCCCGAATGGGGTCAGCTTCGCTGGTGAGGGGTGCCTCGCTCCAGGGGAGCGTGTCGATTTCGGTTTCGAGGTAGCGGACAAATATGTTGGCAATGTCCTTGATGGACCTAGGCTCACCCCACTTCTTGCGGTTCTGCTCGTTTGTGCCCGTCAAGCCGATGCCGTAAGCATCCAGCTCACCGAAGGCGGGAGATCTAGAATCACCCCAGCGGCCGTTGGGGAATTCGTCCCAGTCTTGGGTGCGCAGCACATAGGACTTGTTGCGGCCCTTCCAGAAGATGGGTCGGACGTCCTCCTCCCTACGGCCGAGACCAAGCGACTGCTTCCAGGGAAGGGCATGCTTGAGAGGACGCTCGTTAGAGGGCATCCAGTTGAGCTCCTCGAGAACCATTCTTGTGGCCTGGGCCAGGTTCATGGTGTAAAAGTGAAGATGGTGAATGCCTGCAGCGAGGATCTTGCGACACATGTCGGCGACGAGACCCTTTCCGATCTCACGCACGGCGACGTCGTCGTTCTTGACAGGCTCCAGGGCCGCCATCCACTCATCGGGGACCTTGCAGTTCATGTGCTTGGCGCGGCGGAGGAAGCTGGCGTAGGTGGCAATAGGCATGATGCCGGGGATAATGGGGACGGTGATGCCGCGCTCGCGGACCTTGCCAACCCAGCGGACGAAGTTGTCGCCATCGTAGAACATCTGGGTGACGATGAAGCTAGCACCCATGTCGACCTTCTCCTTCAAGTGGTCCAGCAGCTGGTCCTCGTCCTTGTTATCGTCGCAGCCCTCGGGGTAACCGGCCACACCGATGTCGAAGTGGTCGTGGTAGGTGGCGCGAATGTGCTTCACTAAGTCTCTCGCATACTGGAAACCGTCGTCGGTGGCCTCCCACTTCTCGTGCTCTCTCGGGGGGTCTCCACGCAGAGCCAGAATATTGGTGCAACCGGCCTTGTAGGCCTTGCGCAGGGCATCGTTGACCTTTTCCAGGCCCATGTCGGTACAGGTCAAGTGCATGCACGTCTCCAGACCGTAGATAGACTGGGCCTGGAGCACCATCTCGCAGGTGAGCTCGGCGATGCGTCCTCCGGCACCCCAGGTGATGTCAATGAACTTCGGACCGAAGTGATACATGCGCTCCATACGATCGTACAGGTTCTGGACACCCTGGGCAGTCTTGGGAGGAAAATACTCGAAGGAGAAAGACGGCTCGCCGGTCCTCCGGGTCTCGTCAAGCATGGACTTGATATGCATGTTGGCGGTGGTTGTCGTAGCGGGGAGTATGTCGAGGGGATTCAGACAGAAGCAAGCAAGTGGCCGCTAGCGGGCTCTTTTGGTTCGTTGGGTGCTGCAAAAGCAGAGCTTGTCAGAGTCAATTGGCTGGCAATGCTGGAGGAAGAAGTGGAACTTGAAGGAGGAAGGACGGTAGGATATAACTTGAGAGTACGTAAGGTGTAGGAAGGAAGAACAACGAGGTGGAAATGAGTGGTGAGCTCGCTGTACAGCGTGGACGGAGGGGTACGATGTGTCTTTAAGGCACAGCAGGAGGAAACACGGTAGGAGAGGTGAAGAGTCAGGCTGAGGGACACGGCAGTTGAGTACTCACCAAACAGTCTTTCTGCAATGCAGGTTAGAATTCGCTCCTGACACCAGTCCTGGCTCTACCCAAAAACAGTCCAGTCCAGGTTTCCAGTGCAAGTCAGGTCAGGGAAAAGGACGCAAAGGTTTTGGATTTGAAGATGGAGAGAAATTTGGAAATTTGGGGGAAAGACGTCCCGGAGGCGGAGGGGAAGCCAGAGACCAGAAATGATAGTACAGCATGCTGGTCGTACCTAGGTACTGGCAGAGTGTCTAGGTACACAGTACTTCGTCTGGTGAGGTACGAGGCGTATGCAAAGTGCTGCAATGGACGCGACAGTGCAATGCAGAAGTACCGTATACCTTGACAGATGTGCCTCACCCGCCCCCACCACGAATGGCAGCGGCCACTAGTAGCGAAGCGTGGGAGGAACGCATGCTTGAACCAACGGCTGTTCAGTGTAGTGTTCCATGCTCAATTAGCGCTCAGCACCAGCGAAGCAGTGCTGAAGCTCCGAAGATGGAGGGCATCCGCCCCACCCTCACGACTAATTCGCAGCTACTCCGTCAAGTACAGCGTGCCTGGTATACCGCCTGTACGTACCGTTACCCCTCCATCCCGCTGCTGCGAGGTGCGGCAGAATGATTCGGTCGACTCTACGGATACATGGGTACTTTGCTTTGGGTCGGAAAACCGGTGCCTCTGAAAGTCTCCTCTCTTGAGTTCTTAGCAGGCCCAATTCCCCAACGAGAAGGCGGTGACGTCGCTGATCATGGCTTCACCGCCAGACCCAGATTCCGACTCCAACCCAGGTCCCTCCATCCATCCCACCTACCAATGACGCCACCTCGTTTTGCCCCTCCGATACTTTCCAACAGGGACCAGGGGAGGTGCACGGAGCCGTCGTCGGCCATCTCCAGTCTCCGTTTGCATCTCTAGATACCCGCACTGCTCTTTTTCCCTCTCTGTCTTTCTCTTCGCTACGGATAGTCAATCTACGATTGCGTTTTCTGTTTCTTTCGGGAATGACACACGCATGGGTCCGCCGTCTGTTTTTATTGGTTGTCATGTTTCAACGAATTGTCCGGGGAAAGGTGTGTAGACAAACTTCTGCACCAGCAGGAAGAAGGAACCAAGCTGCACGGAACCAGCCAGGAAAAACTTTGGACCAAAAGAACCCCAGCAGAAAGTCAACGGGACGGCACTGTGACACCATCAAGAACAACCTGATGTTTGCTAAACACAACTCAAATAATTCGCCGCAAACCCTGCCAGGCAGCCCATCCTAGTTTTCCAACACGTCTGCGGCCTTGCTAGCACAATTCGAGACCCTTCTCCCGCAGCTGAAGCCAAGCACAGCATGGGATTTATCTCATGCCCTTGCTATTAAAGTTGGCCATCGGTCAACTTGATACGTCGGTCCTCCTAACCTCCGTGCCATGACGCCGATTCCTCCGACCTAATGCAACTTCCGAATCCGAGAGACATAGGCGACATCGGTCCCGAAGGCCACCTGCTACGTTCTCAACCCGCGTTCCGTCTCTGCGTGACTTTGTCCTGCAGGTTTCGAGTTGCATCCAGCCGATCACTCATCACTCTCGCTGAGAAGCAGACCAATTGGCTCTGATCCAGCTTCTTCCAAACCGCGCTGATATGCACTAACCCGAACTGCGTGCTGCGAGTCGTGTTCTTGACGCACTTGGTGGCTGCTTCTTACGGCTGGCATTAACCGTGTTCCCGTGCGTTCAAGAGCCTGTCAGTCGTGATATGACGTCGGACAGCCAGCTGAAGTTGGAAGCAACCGCTCAGCAACGGCCAACCTGCTCAGCCAGCATGTGACTCGGTTCGAATGTGCTCTTCGGTTCTGTCCAACAGCCAGCAATCCGACGTCGCTAGCTGTTGTCTGTCATGTCCTCCGGCACAGGACACATGCTGCCAGGTTCCAGTTGCAACGCCGCAGCCCCTCTCAGTCGCCGCCACCTGTTGCTCTGCTCAATGACACCTCTGTCAAAGACGAACCACCACCTCGCAAAAAGCACCTGTCCGACTTCCCAGCTCGTTGCGTCGTACGGATCCGCACCCCATATCCGGGCCCCCTCGCAAGAGTCTTCCAGGTCGTAGGCAAAGTTGACGAGCCCCAGCGGGCCTCTTGCCGCCGGCGGCCGTGCGGCGTCCGGGAGACTGAAGACGCTGATGATGCGGTCTCGCACCCCGGGCCAGGGAAGGAAATCCATGATCGGATGGTGGGGCGTGAGCACCTGCGTCGCCGTCGGCCTCCACGTTTCCGGCAGCAGCGACGCCGGAATTCCCCCGCCCGCGTTGAAGAGCGAGTTGGCCGCGGGATCCCACATGATGGTGTAGCTGTCGAGCCGCGTGGCTATCCGCAGCAGACCCTTGAGTACTTTAAGGTCGCTCATCGGTAGGAGGTAGCTGTCTGGGAAATCGGCGGGCTCCGAGGGGGATGAGGACGACGAGGTGCTCAGCAGAGATGCCGGGTTTATTGAAGACGACGAGGTGACGGATCCACCTGGTGTCTGTGTGAAGGGGGGCATTTCCAGGCCGAACATGAAATCCGATGCGCCGGTGCCGTCTGACAAGTCGACCGTCCATAGGTCGCCAGCGTCCGAATCGAATGCTGCAGCAGTAGCATCCTCCGCTGCCTCATTTAGCGACAAGAGCTCTTCAGCTTCCTCGACATGAGGCTCTGCCGAAAGAGAATCACCAGACGTCCCAGCCTGAACCGATTCTGACTCATCTCCCTGCTTCTGCTTGGCAAGCCGCGTTTGCTTCTTGCGCTCTCCTGCTCCTTGTCAGTCAGTAACCCCGGACCAGACCGCAACGAGGGTGACTTACGATATCTCCGCTGAGCCAGCACATTCAACACCCGCTTCCGCTCAGCTGCATTCTCGTCAATGTTGGGGACCTGCAGGGCGGGTGCTGCCTTGGATATCCTCTGCCGGGTTCTGGGGCGGTTGTAAGTCGCGTCTGCCATGGCCTACACACCTAAGGCCCTTGCCTCTTCGGTGATGCGTCCAATGACTAGACGAGACTCTGAAAGAAACAGACGTACAGATCGATAGAGTCGTACCCGGGATGATGGGTGTGCTCCCCAGTTCGGGTCGTCAACATAATATTTAAGCATGTTGGTCCAGTGGAGAGATCTTACACCGTGTCGAATCGAGGGTCATGTTCACTGTCCAGCATAACGGATAGCGAATCAAGACTATTCGTGCCTTGCCACTTGGGCTAGGGAAGTACTCTTTAACAATTTTGGATGAGATTGGCTGCTGTACAGTGCCTGTCCCACGTGGCTAAATGCGGACGACCGCCTTCGTCACCTTGTCGAGCATGACAACTGTGGAGTTGCAGCCATGTGACGGATACGTAGAAGACGACAAGTGAAGCTGAATACGTGTCTTGATTGAATCAAGTCACAGAATTGTTCGAGCAGAAGTTGGAAAGCTACGGGATGTTTAAACCAGTGCATGTACCAGAAGGACAATAAATCCGGCGTCTAGGCCAACCTATATATTTTCAACTACACTTCGTTCCTTCAATGCTGCACCACTGCACTGTGTTTTACGCACGCGCGACAGTCCCACAAGAACGACACCGCCGTTGAAGAACTCCAGATAGCATCTGAATTCATCACTTCCGGACCATGACTTGCCCGCGACTGCGGTAAGTGAACACTGACAGAATCAAATGATGTTCATCTTTCCGTTATTATCGGGTATAAAATCAATGTCAAATCCCAACCAGCTCCGTTTCCCTCGCCCTTCCTTGTGAAATCTCTCATCCGCCACCCATTTTTCGTACCACGTCTCTCTATAAAGCGAGGTAGACACCCCAAAAAATAGTATATACGAGAGAACCCAATCCCAAACATAATGTCTCGAAAAACACGGTCTATCTAGCTGGAGGGCCCAGAACCAAGCGGTGCACCGCCTCCAAGGTCCAATCCCATGCTCAACTCCAAACCCTCGATGTCAGCAGCAGACAGATCCACATTCATATCCTGCAGGAAGCTGTCTACTTCCGCATCCGAGATGGTCCAGTTCATCTCCGTCGGCAAAGCCGCCGCCGCCGCCGCCGCAGATGACGACGCCGACACCTGCTGCTCTCCCAGTTTCGCACCCATCCAGCCCTTGAACTTGGCCAACAGCGTATCGTCATCAGCCGCAGTAGACGGCTGCTTCAGGATAAACCTCGCCTGCGCCCTGATCGCGTCGTCCGTCGGGAACGCGCCCGTGATGGCAACCTCCGTCTCAACAAACCGCACCAGCCCATCCTCGAGCTCGCGCGCGCAGAAGATCGTTGCGGGTTTCGCGTAGCGCGTTTTGAACGTCTCGAGATACTTGTTCACTGTACTCGCCTCCGTGGCGAAGGTCTTGGCATCGCGAATTGGTACCGCGGTTGTCTTGTTATCCTCGAACGGCGCCATGCTGCCTTTGGGGAAGGCATACGGCGGAGCGAACCCCGTACCGCCCTGCGTCAGGGACCACGAGTCGCCGGGTGGCAAGCCCGGACCTGAGTCCTTGGAGATGCCGGCATCCCGCTTGAATCGTTCCAGCCACTCTGCGTTATCAGCTGCCGTCTGGTTCCACGGGTCGTCGCTGCGTGACGTGTTAGCTTGGTTTCGAAAGCATACGGCCCAAGAAGAATAACCGAAAAAAATACTTACTCATCGTAGAGAATCCAACGGGCCTGGTGCTGAATCTCGGCGTCCGTTGGGACATGTGAGTTGGGGTTGTTGATGGACATTGTAGCAGCGACCCAGCGACCGAGTTCGCGGGCCAAACGGCGGTAGCAGTTCGCGTCATTGAGAAAGAAGGGACCGGTCTTGACGAAGCTGCCGGGTCCGACGCCGGCGGAGCTTGAGGGGAGATAGCTCGAGAGGGCGCCGTCGGCCACGAGCGGACGACTCGTTCCGGCGGCGTTGGCGGAGGACATCACCGAAGGCGACGTTCCTGACACTGACAGCTGGACGCCTCCTGGGCCCATGTTGCCCTGGGACGCGGGCGAGGTGGTCAGGCTCGAGTCGCCTGGCATGAACTGATGGCGCTGCTTAAAGGCGTACAGCCACTCGAGGTTGTCGGCGGCGGTCTGGTTCCAGCCGTCGTCGAACTCGTAGATGATGATACGGGCCTGCCTCTGGAGGTCCGCGTCATCCGGTTCGATGCCCATCGCCCTCTGCGAGTTCATGTAGTCGGCCAGAGAGTGCTCCAGTGTGCTGTAGTTGTGGATGGTAGATCCGATTTTGGTCAGGTCCGTCGGACGCTCGTTGCCGTTGGCGGCGATGTCCTCGGTGCGAGGCAGATGCGCGCGCTGGCGGAAGTTGGCAAGCCAGCTGGTCGAAGTGTAGATCTCCTTGACGAGCCAGTTTGCGATGAAGTCGGACGGCGTGGTGGACACCTCCTCGATGCGGCCGACAATCTTACACGCCTCCTCCTGGAGCTCGTCGTCCATGGCGGTTAGGCCTAGCAGACGCTTCGCCCTGACAAACTCGTGCAGCTGGTTCTCGAGCGGGCAGGCCTCGAACAAGTTGTCCTTGCCGTTAATTTTCAGCGTCGACAGTCTGTTTTCGATCTGCGAACGCATCGGACCGAATTTGGCCTGGCGCATGATGTCCTCGGCAGACATGATCAGATCACGCAACCACGAGAAGGGGTTGGAGATCTCGCGGATGGACAGGACTTCGGACGCGAAAATGATACGACAGGCTTCGAGCTGCATCTCTTCATCGCTGGGCATGCGGCCGGTCTTGTCGTGGTGATTTTGCATGAAGTGGGCGAGCTCCATCTTGATGAGCTCGTAAGCGCTCCTAGGGGTTTCGGCCGGTGCGCCGCTGGCCTCGAACGGGTTGGGGGTTTTGCGCTCATTGTCAATGAGATCTATTGATTACCAGAGGTTAGATGTCGGCAGCTTGTCTACGGGATACCTGAGGGGCCTCATACATGGTGGGATGGAGTTCTCGACCATCGAGAGCACGGGCGGATCAAAACCCCAGTCACCCTTCCAGTCCGCCATGGTGTTACCAGACTTGAAGTGTTCTGCCAGATGAGACACCCGGTCTTCCCACGTGTTGTTCACGATACCGCAGAAACCGCACCGCGACCGGATCTCAGGCGTTGCCACCTTCCACGGCTTCATCGACCACTCCACAAACTTGACGTTATGGACGAGGCGCAGGTGCTGGTTCAGGTGGTCCTTTCGGTAAAAAGTACGCTCTTCGAGGGACCGCTCCTGGCAGGCCGAGTGGTTGTGGGACTCGATATGAGCGCTGTCCGGGTTCGCCTCGTCGCAGAAGACGCAGCAGACCTGGTTCGTCTTCGGGTTGAGCATGGCCGGGCCGTCAGGGGCGCAGACCCACCGCTCCAGTGACAGATGGAGCGACTTCTCGTGCCGTTGCCAGTCGTACTTGGTTCGGAACGTTTCGGTACAGAATGTACACTGGTACGTCAGCAGCGGAGCGGTGAGGGGCGTCTTCTCGTCTGCGCCCTTGGGGCCGGCACGCCTCCTGCGGCGCCGACGGCCGCGATTGAGAGAGCCAAAGGATCCGAAAGAGTTGCGCGAGGCGTGTGAGTAGGCGGAGGCGAAGGAACCGCCACTGGAGTGGGAAGTGCCGACACTGCTGGCCGACGAGGCGTTGCACAGTGATCTGCCTGATCCGTCGTCGGTGAAGTTGAAGCTGTAAGGACTGTTCAAGCCTGCGTTGGGTTAGTACGATGTTTGTTCGAGAAAGGTGACGACAGGTCATACCTGACGAGGCCCCAGAGCTGGAGGCAACGGCGCGGGCAATGGCCGTCACAGTAGCGGGTTCGTGTTCCGGAGGAGAGTCAACCCAACGCTCCAGCGGATTCATAGTGCTAACTCTGTGCTCGGGAGCAGGTGTTCCCCGTCTCTGGGGGATATCAATGGGACCGGACCAGCTGCTTCGTACATGAGGCGATGTCGAGCGAGGAAGCTGCGTCTTGCCCCGACGCCGGGCGTTGGCCAGCCAGTTGGTGATTTGGGTCTTGTTGAGACCTGTCTGGCGCTGGAGCATGTCTTTCTCTTCGTCACTAGGATAGGGATGGCGCGTGTGAGTCGAGAGCCAGTTTTTGAGAATGCGGACGGATTCCCGCGAGAAACGGGCGCCGATCTTGGCGGGCGGTGCGGCCCTGTAGGGCACAGGCACCGTGAGCTCCTCTTGCGACGTCGCGAGGCTTCTCGTAATATCCGGCGTCGACGTGCCGGTGCTGCTCATGGTCTGAACATTGTCGGAGAGAAGAGTTGCCGACTGGCCTTCCATCGTGGACCAGGAGTTCTCGGGGATGCCATTGACATCGAGCATCTGGGCAGCCGTCTCCTCTGTCGCGAAGCTGCAAATACCCTGCAAGGCCACACACGAAGTGCAATAGTTTTTGTAGCGACCCTCTCGGATCTTTTTGCACTGATAACCGCCCAGAGTGCAGCTGGCGCAGGGGAAATCGGGAGTGAACCACCAGTCCTCCAACTGTTTGCACTGGTCGGCATCGAAGTTGCAATTGACATTGAACGATTCTCCCAAGCCCGCGATGGGTTGAGAGTCCAAAGCACCAATGGCACTGCCAGCAGCTGTCTCTTCTTCGAAATGCTGCAGAGCGAAGAAGCCAAAATCGTCGTCCTCGACGTTCTCCAGAACCAAATTCAGGCTGGGATCAGGCGGGGGAACGTGGTGGGTTGACATGTTGAATATATTGCCAACCTCGGCAGCGGCCGCGTCCCAGTTGACGAACTCATCCATGTCCTCGTTGATGGTTGCCATTGTCTGGAAGTAGGATTAACGAAGGGCGCGAGCCGCCTTGGATGACTTGCTGAAGGGCGCCGGTGTCATGGGTCGGCAGATGTAGACCACGTCTATAGGGCGCGGGATCTGATGCGTGTCGTCAAGTTGTTGTCTCCCGACTTGTCAATCGTGTAGTAGCCAAAGGGCGAGCCCCGCCCGGTGTAATGTCCCGGTACCGCGACTAGACAACGACAGGAGGTTGTGGACAAAGACTAGACCTGCCAGACCGTCTCTGACAAATCCAAGCTGATCGGAGGCGAAAGTGAAAATGGGTATAAGAAGTAGGAGGAGAACACGAAGCGAGAGAAACTGAGATTCCAGGCGTCGAAATCTTTTTATTCAAAGGATTCTCCTCTCAGCAGGTAAAGCAGATCATGCCAGATGGATTGCAAGGCGTGTACCGTGTAGAGACGAACATGGACTTTGACGGTAAAGGCCCCAGGTGGGAGTCATCATGGTTGGCTCGCCAGACCAGACCAGACCAGGATGCGGATGGGTCGCGTGTGCATCAACTTGTCAAGAGCGCGCCCTTCGGTCGACAAGTCTACACCCTTGGGACGGAGACACACCCCACCTTTACACTCGCGCCAGTGTCCGCTTGTCCCTCTGGTGGTTGGCGTTAGAGTCGGGTGTCAGGGGACAACCCCGTCGTCTCACGGGCTTTGCGTTTGCGGAGGAACTGCGGAGTCTCCATTTCTGTCGCTTACCTAATGCAGGATTAGGTATCGATAACTGGCTCGAGATAAGGTGGCGCGTACTGCGTGGATAAGATATTGAGTTCTTTACTGCAATTGAAAGTACGGATACGGAGTAGCATTTTGTCAATCTGAATTGAATTTTCCTAGAAACCATCTCGTCAATGTCTGTACAGTGCTAGCACCCAATGACTCAAGACATCCATCCCGAATCATCGCCAGTATCACATCTACTTCGAGACGCTAGCCCTTTGACATCCCAACTGATATTCCCGGGTTGCACTCCAGAACACTCATCTCTATTCTCTATTTTGCCTTTCGTGCAGTGCATCGTGTTGGGAGCGGCACGGCAGTAGGATTACCAAACCACTGCTGCAACGTTCTGCAGCTCGGGGGTCATTCGAATCCCATGGTTGGGCAGACAATGCCTCAATGGGCGTTCAGCACGCCCGTCTGACGACTGACGGTGAGGACAATTGACCCGCCAGCTGCAGCCATCCACCGAGAACCAGAACAGATCAGCACGCCTCCGGCCGCCCAAATCCGCGCCGCAAGTCGCTACTAATTAGAATACTACGTAGAGGAAACAGGCGCGGGATCCTTCTCGAACGCCGTCCCGACCTTCTACTCTGTACACTCTGTACACGCATACAAGGAAAGCCGGCTTGAACAGAACGCGGCTTCGGCTTCGGAGACTCTTCAAAATGGCCGTTGAGTCATTACGGAAGCCGAAAATGTCTTGCGAATTTCGGACAAGAAGGTCATTCGTGGATAACGGCCGCTGACAGGCGGCTTTCCCGCCACAGCCGCATGCGATGCAACAGTTGCAGAAGTTGAAATCTTTTGGAAAGACTATCCGAAGAATTATGACTTTGTACGTCCACGCGGTGAAGCACGGTCAAGAAGGCGGTTCGGGATCTGACTGATGCGACGTACTATCTCCCACCGGAGTCCATCAGACGGCGGTGATTACCTCGTCTCTCATTTGCAGGCATGATGAACTTTATTGCAACCGACAGCCGCATCCCGACTCCAGACCGCCGGATGGATGGGATGGGTCGAGGCCACACCTCCGGTGTGCACTAACTTCATTTCGGCGCGCGTTAGTTTCGGGATGAGTCTCACCCACTCGGGAACTCCACCAGGTTCCAGCGCTTTAAGAAAAGGCTGTTCCTTCGTTGGGCCCTTTGATGGCTGCGACCGAGATCGGAGTTCATCTCGGCCGACGTCTACGGCTTGCATCGCTCAGCGGCGGTTCCATGTGGACCCGAGTGAGGTGAGCCCTTTGCTATGCTCGCGATGCAATAGAAGCAGAAGTCGGTGCACCGCAGTTGCGTTTGCTTGACTTGTCGTCGTCGGACCTATTTGATAGCAGGTTGGCCTATGGCATTGGCGTTGCTAACGGCAGGGAAGCTGACTGGCTGACTGTGGTCGTTGAGCAAAGGCATTTCAGAACTTGTCCGACTGCTGTTTGGTCTTGCAGTCATACACTGCGCTGCCGAGGTCGTTGACATGCCTTTTTCGTGATACTAAACCGCATGGTTGTGTTGGTCAAGCTGACCTCTGCTTGGCAGTTTCTGTTCGGGGTAATTTGAGCGCGCAAAGAGGCAGCTAGTGGTATGTCGGTGAGGAAACCTCTGAAGACCCTCTCACGCCTGTGATTTTGGGCACCGAATCCATCTCGACAAGTCTGCTTAGCACGGCACAACTCTCTCCTACGCGCTGCAATCGCAAACAGCAGCCAATGACGCACATATACGTCTGGGCGTCCACACTCTGCCATTCTGCAATCGCATTTTCTTTCCGCATGCTGCAGCCACCATATGGGTGAGCAGTTAGAACCCGCCAGTGTTGGAGTCACATCTGCGATGTCGCAGTGTGATCGAAACTGTCAAGACAGTGTTCTCGCACAGGTCAGTCGAGGGAACTTGTCAAGGACGCTGAGTAGAATCGCAGATCGATCCCACGAGGTACGCCTAACGAATCCCAGCAACAGCAGAACCTGGGCCGAACCAGGTCGAACCACTCTCAACAACTTGTGGACATCTCCCCAACTACACACAACCGTCAAAGCACCGCAAAGCAAATCATTGGCGTCAAGTATTTTCATTAGCTTTTATCGTCTGACAAGACGCAGTGCAAAAGTCATGTCCGCTCTCGGGATGCGGTGATTCACCACCCTGAAACTTTGTACACGAAGAAAATATCCCCGAAAAATCGACCATGGTATAGAACAAGAAATCCTCGCGCCGGACTGCAAAACAACGACCCAAAACCCCGCTCGTTTTCAAACCATCGGCCTCTGCGGCCCCAACTCAGACAGCCAACGTTCTCAGGATGGCCGAGTGGCATTCGGTGCCAATGTTGGGCGTCTCGAGGAGCGTGCGGTTCTGCGGCCCCGGCTTGAGGTAGCAGTTGCCCGGCGCGGTACCGGCAACGGCCGCGTCTCTCGTCGTCCACAGCGGGATGAAACTGACGCCGGCGCAGGTGGCGTTGCCGCCAAATCCCGGCTCGAAGGTTGTGAAGGCGGCGCAAGCGTCCATGCAGTTGTTAAAGTTTGCGGTGAAGAGCGACATGAGCGGGGGGTTCGGCGCGTTCATGTTGCAAAACATGGTGAAGGTCTGCTTTCCGAAAACTGGATTTTGCTCGCGTGTCAGCTTGGAGATGCCCATACGTTCGTTGAAGCGGGAGAGGCAGGTTTGGGACAACAACTACTCACAGTCTGTGGTGTACGTCTGCCCCGTCGTCGTCTCGTCGCTGTTGGAGCAATTGTTGGAAATGGAAGCGAACCCCGTGGCCGTGGACGACGGGCTAGACACGGTGACGGTCTTGGTCGCGCCGCCGCTGGACGAGACGGAGGCCTGGAGCGCGGACAGCTGGTCGAGGGCCTCGTTGGCACGGCTCGCCTCGACGCCGGTGCCTGCGGCGAGACCGATGACGGCGGCGGCGAGGATGGCGATGATGACGGAGAGGAGGAAGACGAGAAAGGGGCAGCCGCAGACGGTCTTGCGGGGCTTTTGTTGCGCTGCGTCCGCGCCGGCGGGGTGGTAGGCCGAGTGTTGCGCGCCGCCGTATTCGCCGGCGTAGCCTCCGTACGCCGAGACCGATTCCTCGGGCTTGACGGGCGTCACGGGTTGCGGTTGCGGCGAGGCCGAGTAGGGCGACGTCGCCTGCTGTGGCGGGTGGTACACCTCGGGGTACGCCTGCTGAGGCGCCAGTTCTGGGCCTTCATCATACTGTGAAGTCATGTTTGGTTTAGTAAGGCGGTTTCTCCAGGGTTCGACAAGAGGGAAGGGATGTGATGGAGGATCCGAAAAGCCGGGGAAACAGAGCCCAGAGGAGGGGGGTGTTAAGGGGGACAAGCGGGACTTACAGTCGGGGCCATTTTTATATATTCGACTCTACCGCTCATAAGGGTCGGTCAAGCAATGGAAGAGCGTCAGAGCCAACGGTCAAGGAACAGATGCGAGGTGTGTGTGTATGTGTGTGTGTGTGTGTGTGTGTGTTTGTGCCGGAAGGATTCGCGGGTCGCAGGACAAGACATACAGGCACCCATACACAGCACGGCAGAGGCCTCGAAACTAGACCGCGAAAGAAGAGGATGGGGATGGGTGGAGGAAGAGGAGAGGAGATCAGCGAAGCGAAGGAACAGGCGGGATGGGAAAGACATTAAAGCCCAGGCTGCAAGTAAAATCTGACGATTGCCCGGCGGATCCCCTTTGCGTGTTACCCATCCTTTGGGCTGATGGGGAAGACGGACGAACGAGTGAGCTGAGCCTCTCTTCTTCTGACGCTATGCTTATACGGATACTAGGGGGAGAATGAGAGGAGGGGGGCCGGCGTGATCCAGTCCACGATCATCTCACACACAAAACACACAATTCGAGAAACCACAGAGATGTTTGCAGGGGTTTTTTCATGGGGCGGGAACCGGGGGGGGGCGGCGAGACCCAATGTTGCCAATCTACTATTTGTGAACCCTTGCACCCTCTGCAGGTTGTCTGCCGGCCGGTGGCTGAAGGCTGCTGGTCTGTCTGCCTGAGAGGAGCTGAGTGATGGATATGAGAGGGAAGCGGTGTTGAAGCAGAACGGGCGCCGAGCTTGTGGACGAATCGGCGCTGCTCACCCTTTTTGCGACTTTGGACCGGTTTCCCGAGGCGTTGGGTGACGATTCGAGAAGCGAGCGACAATTAGCCGAACCGATACCAAGGCAGCCACGAAAGCTTGACCTGTATCCGTACCGAGATGGAATTCGTGCATCTATCGTGCGTATGCGAGTTGCGAGCTGCGCCTGGCCCTCTCAGCGATGCAGATGCGGCTGAGATCGACGGGTGTTGTCGAGTGAACTGGACAGGCAGGCCTCGTCTTCTCGCGGGATCGCGGGAAAGCGGGAAAGCTCGTCTATGACCATGTGGAAATTGCCAAAGCACGGGGGGGATAAGCAAGAAAGGAAGAAAAAGCTTTCGGGTTACACAGACGCGAAGCAACGCAGACTAGAACCCGCAAAGGACGAGATCCGATGACGAACCCCAGGCAACATGTTACTCTCCGTATCCGTACATGGTAATGTGTTGGCCCCCCCTCCCCCTGGGAGCGCGTCTTCATATCGGATAAGCACCAATCAAGCCAGAAACCTCGAGAGATGGGCATCATCACGACATGCGTTCTGGGTTGTCCTTAGCGCTGACCGGCTGGCGAGGGGATCCATGATTCTCACAGAGGAGAGAAAGAGGGTTCGGTGGGTCGGGTGGACGTTGCAGTTGATTGCCTACTGTTACTGCAACCCTGTGGTGCTGGGGATTTGGATACAACTGCAGATAAGCCATTTCCTTGCGGGCTTCAGCTTCAGCTACGGCTTCCTCTCATACCATGGAGACGTCAAAGGTTCTATGATGGCTGGGTCTGCCGCGCCAGTAGATCAAAGTGACAGACCGTGGCCTTACGAGGCTGCTCTTTGGATACCTGGCATGGTGCGCATACCTACTAATAGTGTAGTGCCTTATGCTACTTGGCTACCAAGTAATTATGGATAGGACGATTGATGGGCCCAGCCCGCGTCCAAGATTAGCATCGCAGATGAAAGGCCCAGGCCGTTTTGGCTGGCGCCAACGTCGCATCGCACCTCTGGCTACTGTTTTGGCCACGCTCCTCCGAACGGCTTAAGCCCTTCCCGCGGGCGCTACCTCACCACCCCTTGCTTGGCCTGCCTTGACCTGGTTGCCCGGCTCGCAAGTTCAAGGTTTTTTCTAGTGTACAAGTAGCTCGATGGGGGCCGGGCTGACTGGCGATGACATGGCACTCATTCGTCCTGGCGGCAGGAAAACGTGGTGGTTGTGTGCTTCCCCGAACAACCCACCCCGCCAGGCACGACGACACATGTGGCAGGAATGCCCGCATTTGATTGCACGACAACCGTGCTGCTTCCTCCTGGACGACCTGATGGGAGAGCAGACGAAGAGCCACTGATATGCACTCTATTCGAATTGGTGAGGATTCGCAGTTCGACCAAATGCGCTCGGGGACCTTGACCCGACGGTGTTCGGCGACCACAGGGAATCCGTACCCGTTTTGGATCCGATAAAGCTCCAGCAAGAACCCGCCAGGTTTCCACACATCTTGCTCAATGGGGGAGTCGTTACGCAGTCGAGCGCTGGCTGTTGCGGGTTCCTCGAGATGGGGATTTTTTCTTCGGCGCCAAGAGTGGCAGCAGCAGATGGGGAGGGGGCACGAGATGAAATGAAGCTTCCGGGATATGATCCCCCCCCAGACAAGCAAGACAGGCACGCCCAGTGCTTTTCTTCTTTTTTCTCTTTTCAACCCCTGCTCTTCAGCCCCCGAGCTGTGTTTCCACCAAGCCTTTTGCGGATTTACGAGAATCAGCACGCCAATCAGTAGTGTCCTGGGCTCCTGGGATGCTTGACGAAATGCGCAGTCGTCCAGGCAGGCACAAGAGACAAATTCAGGGATCTCGGAAGAGAACACACCTCGTCCCGCTGGTCCCGGTCACGACCCTTTTCCCCCCCTTCTTTTGCTGTCTGGATTTGAGTTGTGACTGGCCGAGAAGACGGTTCGATGGGTTCTGACGAAGGGACCGACATGAGTTCCAGTGCTGATGTGATGTGATGTTTGCTCTAGAAAACCAACGTAGTAGCTCATCCTTCAAAGGAGTACATGTGGCAAACTGCACCTTGTCGGTCTACTGATCATGTCCTATCAGCCTCGTCAGTTTCGGTCCCGTTTCGCGATGCCAGCTCTGCGGCGCGGCAGCGTCGCATTCTACGAGTTCGTGGCGTGAGGTCATCTCTTTTCCTCAAGTCCAACGACGCGGTTGTCGGGATGGTCACCGCCCATCGCTACATGCTCTACTACAACTGAACCGGTCACGACGTGCTGCCGCGACTCTTCAACATCACGTTACTGCACTCTGCCCATTTTAACGAGGGATGGTCGGACGAAATCCGATGATTCCAATCTACAGTGGCATGCCTTGTTCCAGCGTCGCCATGGTATCAAATTTTGATCCCCATCTTATAAACCTCGGGATGCTTCCGCCATGTCACAGCATGGCTCATCCCTGGGGGTTCGGTAGGGATATTCCTTCCGTGAAAAACTACACGTAATTGATATAGTAAGCAGTTTGACGAATGCCTCCATTTCATATTTTCCTACCCTTGATGGCTTGCTTTTTGGAAAGCAGTCTTTGCCAGCGCAGAACGGCTCCATGAGTCTCGCAAACAGTCATCGAGGAGGCGGCACAGTTTAATAAATAAAATGAAGACGACTCTGTAAGAGACTGGGGGGACGGCACGCCTAATCATCCACCAACCGCACGAAACGGCTGCGTCTCTTTTGGGGATAGCAACCAGCAAACAACGAAACCTGGGAGTTGCAATTTGCGCAAAGTCCCCTTCATCGACAGATGCCACTCATGGGAGTCTTGCCTTGGTTGACTCTTCCTCGCAAATAAAGATGTGATCCTCTCCGCGATCTCAAAGTCCGCTCGCTCTCCACAAACGAGAACAAGCCAGATTCGAGTCCCCGGTCTACGAGAAGAACCCGAGCCATGAAGTCGTTCTACATGCTATTCGCAACCGCGGCTTTGCTCGCCCACGCGAGCGCGCAAACGAAAACGCTCAGCGTGACCCCGGCCCGCGCCTTCTTCATCTACGACTCCCACCCGACACCCTACGTCGACGCCTCCGTCGTCGCCTTCAACCGCCAGAACACGACGTACGAGGTCGCGTGCCCGAGCGCCGCGACAGCCTGTAACAAGCAAGGCTACTACCCGGCCAACATCACGCACCAGGGCGGATCCATCTGGGCGGGCACCAACACGGCGACGCCCGGCATCACCAAGTCCTGGCGGTGCGAGCTGGGCAGCGGCAGCGACGACGTCATCCCCGACCAGTACGGCCGGTGCTCCGTGACGACCGACGCGGGGGGCACGCTGACGGTGGACGACGTGCTGCCCGTCACCACGTGCTTCGTCGAGGCGCGGTCTGTCGTCGCGGCCCTGACGGCGGGCCTGGACAAGGTTGCGACGGCCCAGTCCATCGACTGGCAGGTCGTGGGCGCGTACAACCTCACCTTCTACCTGTCGCTGTACTCGTCGATTTGGCAGTCCAACACGTGCCAGCCGTTTAGCAGTCCCACGCCGACGGGCTCGTGGACGGCCTCGGTCTCGGCATCGGAGAGCGGCAAGACGACAGCCGTGACGGGGTCGGTGGGGAGCGAAGGGCTGCCGACGGAGACAGGGATGGCGTCCGGAGCTGCGACTGGAGCTGCGACGCCGTCTGAATCGGCAATGGGTGGGTCGGACCGGGTGCTTGTCGGTCTCACGGGCGTGGTCGGGGCGGCGGTGGTGGTGGGTGTTGTCGCGGCGCTTTGATGGAGCGGGATTGGACGAGATAATTGGACGAGATATCTGCGAGGCAAAAGAATGATGCGATAGGGAGGACTCCTGCAGTGAACACGACAATTCGGATACGGGTACACTGTACGCCATCCACGAGTGAGTCTGCAAAATGGTTCAGCCCTCTGACTTTGCCTTTGTGCCTCGGCCACGTGCGTTTGTGTACAGAATCAGAGCTCGATTGAACAAGTTGTGAAATGCAATTGTCACGCTGGACAGCGTATCGTCGTCAAGCTTGCCAGGCACGCGAGAAGAGCGTGTACCCCGCCTGTTCGGAACGAGCGCCTCGCCAGAGTACGAAGGACGTGTCGTGGCGATCAAGGATTAAGCTTCTTGAAGAAGCTCAGTGGTTTCGAGGCTTCATGAACTCGGTGTCGCAAAAGTTGGGACGCGTACGCAGCACTCCATACATGCAAGTCCTAATCGCCATAACTACCTCAGTCGCACTGGACGGTAGGTTATGGAGCACCATGGCATTGGCCGAATGTCTTGACGATCATAGTCAAACTATATGTTCACTGGGCAGAGGGAAGAGTATGGCCGTCGTTCAGCACGAGTCACCGGCCCCATGCCATCGATGAATCTTGTCAGCGAAAGATCCTGGTCTGGTCAGGGTCGCAGACCTCGGCTGCGATGATATGCGCAAGGTAGCACGCAAGGTGGGTTTCTGAGGCTCATAAGGGGCCTGCAGATAGTGTGGTCTGTCAGGAAGGTTTCGACATTTGAATTCGATTTCTCACCTTTACTTTATGAATGTCGACGGCTTCAATTCGGCGTACGTCATCATGGCCGTCGGTCTCGTGACAGGACAACGACAACTCGACCTGGTCAGCGTACTGTGTACGGAGTAGCGCCAGTCAACAGAGTCATTCGGCGTCAACTGCCAGCTCCAGGTCCAAGGTGTTTCTAACGGCCCGACGAGAAAAGACGGGGCCCAGAGGGCCCGGGGCAGATCCAAATTGCAGTGTCCAGAATTAGGTCCGTTTCCGTCTGGGCTGCGTGGCGTTGCGTGCGTTGCGTACACAGTAGGTAGGCGCGTTGCACAGACAGCCAGCAAGCAGGCATAGCCCAGTTCTCTTCAGCGCACCTTCACTGAGCTCCAGCTCTATCCAGTTCGCTGTTGCCGGCTTCAGATTTGGCTCCTATCAGCCAGCCGTCTTCTTCTCTCGCTTTGCTCCATCCCATCAGCTCGTGACAGCGTCATTCCTTTCCATCCGTACGTACAGACTTTGACTGCATTTTTTCCTACTCCCGTTCACGCTTCATTCCCTCAGGATACAGCATTCCAGTCTCGCTCACCCGCTCGGCTCCCATCTCGGAATTGCTTTTTCTTGCTCGTTCCACCCGCATCAGCCGATCTGGCCGTCGACCTTTGCTTTTCCCCCTCTACCCGATTCGAGACCCGCCCTCGAATCTCTCTGCCCGTTTCGACATCTGATTCGACTCGACTCGACTCGACTCGACTCGAACCTTAGGTCGTCGGTCGGTCCGGGGATTCTGGAAGCCCAGTGCCAGCACAACCAATGCGACGAGCCAGGTTGTCGGGGCCAGATTCTGGATAATGCCTTGTCTACGGAATGCTGACCCAACGCCCGTCGGCATCCAACCTTTTGTCTTGCCATCTACATCCCTGCCTATCCTACGAGCCTTGCCATACTCCTTTTGATCACCGTCAACAAGTCCAACCCTGCCTTCCGACAGCCATCCACGGTCGTCCCACGACGCCTGCGGCAGCAACAGAGGCAGCAATCAACGACGACGAGCCCCGTCGCTCACGCCAGCGGTTGGAGCTTCGAACTGCTGCTAGAGCTCTCCACAGCTGTCGCCTGTTATCGTAATCTCGTCGTAACCCGCTTCTAGCGCTTGCCGTGCCTCGGCCCCGCCACGACGTCGGCTTCGTCCCATCTTCCACAGCCCCCCTCCTACCGTCCAAGCTTTATCGCGACTACCTACCATGCCTACCTACCTCTGCCACGGTTTCCGTTGGGATCGTCGTAGTATTCGAGTATTCGTCGTCGTGCAAAACATCGATGACGCCGCCCCCGAATGGATCATCGCGCCCAACTCGTCTCCCGCCATCCTAGAGTCATTCTACTCGCTGTTCGACTTTCTGCCCGAGCCACCGCCAGAAGACACCGACGCCCAGCGAGAGAAGAAGAAGCGCAACAAGTCGAAACCTCCAAAAGATGGACTTCTCCGCAATGAGTACGACGTGCCGCCATCGACCGTCCCCCCCGAGGAAGACGACGTGCTGCAAAACACGTGGAGTGCTGTCAAGCTGCTCGAGGAGTACGACCCCACAGACCTGACTTACGTCAGTCGACCGTACGCATACGTAGCCGACCATGTGGTACGCATAGATTTGAGCAACTCCATCACGGAGGAGATTATGCGCTACGAGGAGCGGTTAAGCGACACGAAGGCCATGGCCAGCGCCCCAAGTGACGATTTCGCCAAAACGAAAAAAGGGTCTACGTCGGGCAAGAAGGCCGGCTGGTTCGAGAAGTTGCGAGACCAGCTCCAGCGCGGTGAGGACATCCGATGGTACGTGGTGGTTTGCGGTGACGAGGTGCGCGATTTCCCCGAAGACATGACCGCCTTCAAAGAAGAGCAGACCAGGGAGGCAAACCCACGAGAAGCCGAAAGTGAAACTCCTAGAGGTCGCGATCGGAGCGCAGGACCGTCAAGGCCGACCCCCTCACCGAAAGATTATGTCTCCAGCGTGCCAGCGAGTCAGTTCGCATCAGCCATGGCGCCGCAACAACAGCAAGTGTCCCCCAAAGAGGCGGGATTACCGTACGGCACCCTGTTCCAGCATCCCAATATGAACACCGACCCTCCGCCGACGCTGTTGCAGCCGAAGTTGCAGACGAAGCCGTCAATGGATTTTAGACCAAAGACTCCCAAGGGCGGAGGCTTCAGGAGGCTGTTTGGAAAAAAGGGCGACGAGCCATGAGAGCCGTGGACAACGGCCGAGTGGCCAATGTACTTGTATCCGGGACTGTCCAGGCCACCATCGATTTCTTGCATGTGGCTGGACGCCATCTGCCCACGAGGCATTGCTGAACACGATCAAAAGCGAGCGAATAATCTGTTACATTATTTCAAATCAATTGAAACAGAAAACAAAAAGATAATGAATGACCCCTGCTCTCTCGTCCTTCTCCCGCACCACCAACTCCAGCCGCGGCTCAGAGGCACACAGAGGGCAACCCCAGACCCCAACTTTCCTCAGAAGCGAAGCAGGGGTTGGCTTGCTACGTCATTGGCCACGCGCTCCCTCGCTCTACCTTCTCCGTTCCGCGACCGGATACTTTAGAAGCAGCGCGCCCAGCTGGATCAATCGGAATGTCGTCGCGAGCTAGACCCTTGGAGACACTAATTCGCGGCGTCAAAGTCGTTGCTTGCCTGCCGTGAACTCTTTGCTCCATGACTTGACCACATTTTCTGTCACAAATTGTGACGGTGTCTCCCTTGCTTAAACGCGCGACTTCGCCATCGTCATGGCGGGATATTCCAGACTAAACGTACCAGGAGGGTCTCCGGAAGGCGAAACGTCGCCATCCTTCGCCCAGTCGACGGCCGAGTTCAACATTGACAGCGATTTCGAGCTCGACGATGCGGAGGACCTGCAATACCACGAGGCGCAGGCTGGCGGGGAGGCCTACGAGCTCAAGAGCTTGATGAGATCGTCCAAATGCGAGAGCGATGAGGGATGGGGCGATGCGCAGTCACCACGGAGACGGAGTACCGACACGGTCGCAAGCTTCCAACTGTATACCCCCGACGAAGAGAGGGCCGTCGTCCGCAAGTTCGACCGTAAACTCGTCCTCTTCGTCGCGTTGCTATTCATGCTCAGCTTTCTGGACCGGTCAAGTATGCGCCCGCGGCCACTACTGTCTTGCCCGTTACGCTGACTTGCCGTGCAGATATTGGCAATGCGCGCATCGCCGGCATGGACGAGGACCTGCAGTCGCAGCCGCCCTGGGACGGATGGTATTCATGGACGCTTACGGCCTTTTACATCTCGTACATCTTCTTTGAGTGGATGTCGCTGCTGTGGAAGATTATACCCGCTCACATTTACGTGTCCATGATTGTGCTGTCATGGGGGGTCACGGCCTCGCTACAGTCCGTGTCCGTATCGTATCCAATGCTCATTTTCCTCCGAATACTGCTGGGAATCGGGGAAGCCGGCTTTACTGGAATTCCCCTTTACCTGTCGTTCTTTTTCAAGAAACAGGAGCTGGCGTTTCGCACAGCAATCTTCGTCTCAGGTGTGTACCGTTACAGGCAGCTGCACGTGACACTGCTAACAGCGACAGCTGCACCACTGGCGACGACATTCGCTTCGTCTTTGGCATGGGTCATCACAAAGCTTGCCAGGAACGGACCCATCGCACCATGGCGTCTTTTGTTTCTGGTGGAAGGCTTCCCCTCGGTTCTTGTAGCCGCCGTCGCGTGGACCATTATCCCAGACAGTCCCGAGACGGCGTCATATCTCACGTCGCGCGAGCAAAAGGTCGCGCGCCTGCGACTGCGGCGCGATAAGCCGCAGAACAATCTCGAGAGCAAGCAACGGCGCGGTCTCCAAGCTCGCGAGGTTGCTGCAGTTCTTTGCGATCCCATGGCCTGGATAACGGCGGCCATGTTTTTCCTCACCAACATGGCGTACTCTTCCCTGCCAGTGTTCTTGCCAAAGATTCTCACCGAGATGGGACATTCTCGTTTAGAGTCTCAGGGTCTCAGCGCGCCACCGTACTTTCTGGCCTTTCTGGTCGTCCTGCTGACTGCCCACCTGTCTGATCGAACGGGCAACCGATCGGCGCCCATCATCTTTCACGCTCTGGCATCGGCCGGAGGGTACGGCATGCTGGCGCTGGCTGAGCCACTCGGCCTCTCGCCGCCGCTGCGATATCTCGCGGTGTATCCCGCTGCTGTTGGCTTCTTCAATGTCGTCACTCTCACCGTGACATGGAGCATCAACAATCAAAGCTCGGAGAGCAGGCAAGGTGGGGGTTTTACCCTGATGCAACTTGTAGGCCAGTGTGGGCCGCTCGTGGGCACGAGGCTGTATCCCGACCGGGACGCTCCGTTTTACGCACGCGGCATGACGACCTGCGCATGTGCGATGCTTGCCGTGGCTGTGTTGGCATTAATGTTAAGGTTTTATTTAACTCTTTTAAATAGGAAAATGGACGCCGCATCAGCGATTGGCGATGCAGAGGAGGGGCAGAGGCTCGTCAGGGCCGGTTCGAACACGAACGAGAGTTTTAGATATATGTTGTAGTAATACCGGCGCCATTAGTCTGCACTGTCGACGGAATAAGCGGTCACTTGGAGGTCTCCTACCTCGACTAATAGTATCAGCGCCTCGCGCCAATAGAAATCCGACGGTACATGACCCAGATTTTGCGTAGCCAAGAGCACGAAGCGACGTGAAGTGAGAGGTGAAGGAGATGTGTCGTGGTCCGCACGGGCCAATCGGAATAGCTGCGGAGAAGGGTTCAACATGGATCTGATGTAAAAAAAGGACCTCGGCCCCATCTTCGTGCCGTTATCTCGGTGTCCGAACCGGAGTGGTTATTTCATCCAGTTGCCCTGTCACATCGTTGAATTGCGATACCGGGAATAAAGTATCCAATGTCTATATCCTTTGCTCGTACAATCACCCCATCTTCCAGTAGAGTTTTGTGCCGTAGTTTCTTCCGCAAACCCCACCTCGCCGCAAGGGCTAGAGCATCAGCATCGGCATCCGCAGCAGCAGCAGCAGCAGCAGCAAACATGAAAACTCAGAGCCCGGACGTGAAGCACTTTTTGGCGATACCGTGGGCCGCGGCGCACATCAACGCGCCAAATACGGTCCGCAAGACGGCGGGCTCGCGGTATCCCAAGGAGAGCACGGAGGACGAGTTGTTTGCCAAGACGCTACATACCGACGGGACGATTAGCGCCTTTTTGACGTTTTACACGCGGCCGCCGCCGGTGGTGTCAGCAGCATCAGAAGGGGAGCAACGGCGAAGACCACAAGAAGGACAAGAACAGCAGCAGCAGGACCAGCAGCTCATCCGCGAGGTCAAGGCCCTCCTCACCCTCAACAGCGGCGTCAATGGATTCCCCGGCGTCTCGCACGGGGGCATCGTGGCCACCATCCTCGACGAGACGATTGGGCTGGTTTTCCCCGTCAACAAGGCCAACGGTCTCGTCAGCGAGGGCGACTACATGACGGCGTACCTCAACACGACGTACGTGAGGCCCGTGAGGACGCCGCAGACGGTGCTGGTGGTGGTGGAGATCATCAAGGTCAAGGGGAGGAAGTTTTGGATCGAAGGGAGGATCGAGGATGAGAAGGGGGATGTGTTGGCCAAGGCGGAGAGTCTGTATGTAAGGTTGAGGGAAAAGTTGTGAGGGTCTGGGGTGAGCGGGCGTTGGAGAGTTGAGAGCTGGTTGTGCGAGGAAGTTGAGGAGCATGAGGGGCTTATAGAGAAATAGAGTCTCGAGGAGGAGGATATTTGCCATTGTGTAGGCAGCCTGCGTGCCTATAGTACTGTATACAATTGAGCATTACACCGCAGGCACCGTTATCGACTCATCCTCGTCAGCTCCTTCCCTCACATTGAAGTTCAATGCCCCTTCCGTCACCATCAGAAACGGCTAGTTGGCCGAACGGGAAGAGCTGATTCGACTGCCAGGTTGACGTTTCCCTGCCCACTGACATGAGCTCCTCGTTCGATCCGGCATGAAGCCACTGTTGGTACTTTTTTTCCCCCTTGTCTTCAATTTCCCGCCTAGCTCATTTGCGCGAAAGCGAAAGGCTCTTTTTGGATACTAAGAGTCCTAAATAAGACCTAGACTTATAGCTCTATCTTTGCTATTTGTCTATTGCTACAGGCTACATAGAATCAGGAGACTTTCTTCTATTTTGGTTAGACATAGAGATAGTAGTAGAGGGTGATTGCATATTGGGGGTGCACGATGGTTTCGTGGTGGTTTGAGCAGGTACGACGATGAAGGCTTCCTTCCCATTGTGATGCTTGCTAATCAATGTGAGAATACATGGTCATCATTTGTAGCGGCAGCGTGCTGTAGAAACAAGTTTGACTACTTGAGCAACCCCATAAGAGCTCTCGTATCAGCAAGGACATTACTCATACTAAATACCAGGACGTCTCCGTCAACAGGACGTCGCCAAACTGGTCGTGGGCTATTGGGATAGACCGCCATTGAAGAGCAGCAACGAGCCATCAAGCCATGTGACTACTTTATTTACTTCATGCTTCTATCAGTTTTTAGAAAAAGTTCCAAATGGTCATAAGTGCCGGCGAATTCGACCATACCCAATTATGGCTGGTTTCTGGAAATCTCATAGGCTAATTACTATCTACTACCTACTCAGATACGACAATTGACGACAATTGTCAGCATGTTGTGAATATGAAAAAGAGAAATGCCGCATGCTCGACACAAATACCTGAGATAATCAGAACAAAGACTGTCTCATGGAGTAGAAGCAGTCAATGTCGTCCAAGTCGAATTCTCAGTAAAGTCCACCAGACCACCTACGGTCGCCACTTTCCGAATCTGCACTGACCATCCACAAGGGGCTACGCGCTAAGCCGAATCCAGCATCTACTCTCGAACCTCTCATCCAGCCCCACCTAAAATTTCATCCTCCATGATTCTACTTCTTCATCGTCAATTACACAACCGCAAAATCACCAACCTCGGCTCACGGCGCCGCGATCCCACGTTTCGCCGTTTACACAGAGCGAGCGTCAAACACCACCTCTGGAGACCGTAGCGACCGGAAAGGCTCGTGAAACAGAACCTGACCAAGCGACGCCGGATCCAGGACACAACCTCCACCTCAGTCTCACCCTTCATCCTCACATCATGGCACCTAAACGCGCCGCCGAGGGCGGCTCTTCCTCAACGGACCAACAACCCAAGAAAGCCCGCAAGGGATTCAGCGTGGGCCCGGAGAACCTCCCGGACGGACCCTGGCGCAGAAAGAGTCCGTTCACATCCACCTCCCATCTTGCAAGACGCTTATACTGACATCGTCACAGTCGAAAAGAAAAAGGCCGAACTCATTCACAAGGCCAAAGTCAAGAAACAATACGCCAAAATCAAAGACCGCGCGCAGGCCGCAGCCGCCGCCGCCGCCCAACCTCCAGCACCCCAGCTCGAGGCCCCTTTAGCACCAGCTCTCGAGGAATCTACGGCAGACCGTCGTGAGAGCCCGGCATCTTCAACCTCGCCCTCGCCAGCAACAGATGAAGCCCCGGCGGCCCCCGCACCGCCCCCGGCCCAAACAGGTCCAGAACCCTCAGAAGTCCACCCCACGCGCCAGGACCTCCTGCTCACGGAAACCGGCGAACTGCCCAACCCAAACACCATCGCCGTGAAGCGCAAGCACGGCGAGACCGCGCCGGCCGGCGACGAAGACGACGTCGCCGCCGAGGGCAACGAGGTGGACCGCTACGAACCGCGGAAACCCCGCCGCCCGCGGAAACCGGGCTACTACGAGAAGCAGCTCGCGCAGGCGGAGCAGCGCAAGGCCGAGGCCGAGGCCCGACGCGCCGAGATGCAGCGCCGCCACGAGGAGCGGGAGCGCAAGACGGCCGACCGCGAGCGGTACCGCCGGGCCATGGCCAAGGCCCGCAAGGGTGGCGAGAACGGTCAGAGGAAACTGGGCAGGGAGAGCGCGCTGCTGCTGGAAAAGGTAAAGCGCATGGTTGGCGACAAGTAAGCTGCTGGTGCTTTGCGAGTTCTCACGGTAGTTGGTGCTTTCCGAGTCTTGACGACTGATAGTTTGATACCACCCTACACATCTCGGGATTTGAAACATGTAAACAATCACACTCTAGGGTACGGAATTGGTAAAGTAGTTCTTCTTTTCAAGCAAGGGCTAGACCATTTTGCTCGTTTGCAGCATGCTGCTTGAAATGCGGCCCCTCCCATAATCACGTTGCAGCATCATGCTCCCGTCGCGCGCGGCCTCATTCTTCGTCCGCCGTCGTCTCCCTGCCGCCTCGGATTCAAAACTCACCACAATCAAAGTCGTCAACACTCGGAAACGCCTTTTCGTGCCCCCAAAGCAAAGAATTTGGATATCATGAAAGCGTCCGGGTAGGAACAACACCGAATCCAAATGCAAAAGTCAATCGTCGTCGGCCCGGGCGGTCGTCTCGAGCCAGTGTCGGTGTAGAATCAGGGTCGAAGGCGTAAAGTCGTGGGTGCGTGGATATATACAGGTTTCCAACTTGGCTCTGGTCATCTGAAGCCTCCTTAATCCGTGAAAATGGTGTGGCTGTTTTCGATGACAAACTGGATGGCCAAGTTCTTGGCGTGCATGTCTGTCATCTCCCGCTCGAGGCTGGTGTCTCTCATGATTGTCGGGGCAAACACTACTGCCAGGTTCTTGGGAGACATCTGGGTTTGTTAGTCACGTTCCGCCAGCGCGGATGGATGGAGGGACTCACCAAGTTCTCGGGCTCACGTTGGGCCACCCGGGCAAGGTGAAACATGAGGAACTCTAAGCAGTCGCGGTGGCGTTGCGGCATGGTGCTGAAAACCTTGTGGAGGTGATCGCAGCGCTCAGTAGCGTTCGTGATGGCTGGGCAAGTCAGTAAGGTACGTTGACAGCCATCGGGTCGCTTACCATTAGACTCGAGGACTCTATCGTAGACGTCGAATGTCAACAGCGGCATTGGGAGTTTTCTAAAGTACTGCTTCAAAACACTCGTAACCGCGGTGATGTCGAGCCCCGGATCAGAGATGTCGTAGTCTTCGCTCTTATCAAACCCCTCTTGAATCATCTTCACCTGCGAGTTGCCGCCAGTCTTTCGGTAGATGCCCTCGACGTCCATACCGCGCAGCTCGACCTCCTCGATGCAGCGGGTGACGACGCTCGGGATGGTGCGCCGCTCGTAGTCGGCGCGCTCGACAAGGTCAGAGCCGAACAGCGTCGACGGTGCTTCGGCCAAGGTGGGCATCGAAACGTTGGTGGTGGACATGGATTTGCCCACGTTGTTCTTCTTGAAGAAGGCGAACCCCTTGTCGGATGGCTGCTGCGGCGCACCTTTTGGTGCGGCGGCAGGTGTCTGGATGACCGGCGCCTCCACCTGAGATACCGTCATGTTGTAAGGCATACCGATGCTGTCGCCCGAGAGACCTTGCTGCGGGTGCGGGCGCTCACGGTCCTGGAATGCGACGACGGCACGGTTGACGCCCTTGGCCACGTTTTGCGCCATCGTCTTGGACCCCTTCTTCCAGTTAAACTTCTTGACCTGCCCCTTGCGAATGTCCACGACTGTCGGTCTCGCCTCCACGACGGGCTCGTCCGCCTCGTGGACGAGAGTGGTGGTCATGCTCGCCGAGTCGGCCAAGTTGAGCTGGGACGACGAAAAGACCTTGCTTTGGCTGTAGATGCCGAGGCCGTTGGGCGACTTGAGCTCGCCGCCGATCTGCGACTTGAAGCGTTCCTGGATCTGGTGGGTGAGATCGTTGTTCATATCGGCGAGCTGCGCGTTCTTGGACGATAGCTGCTCGAATTCCAGCAGAGCCCGATCTCTATCGGCCATGGCGTGATTCTTCTCCTCTATCAACTCGTCGCGCTCGGTGTGCAGCTGCTCGATGGCCGAGCTCATCACCTGCTTGACCTTGTCGAGCTTCTGCACGAACTCCTTGATGGCAGAATCCTCCAGATCGCGTGGGTCGACGGGCGTCTTTGTCTCTTTTGCGCGTTCGACGTATCCTGCCAAGACCTCCAGCTGCCTGATCATAATCTCAGTCTGGGTGTCCAGCACTGAGACGGTCTTGCGCTTTTCGATTAGCGTCTTGTTCAGCTTCTTGAGGTCCTTCTCCGTGGAAAACTGTCTCTCGAGCTCCGCCACGCGATTTTCCGAGTTGCGCAGCTGGCGCTTGAGGAAGGCTGGGTCGTCGCTCGAGTGAACAGAGATGGGACTGCTGATCTCGTGCCCGTTGGGATCCTCGACGATGGGCGTCTTCGGCCAGCGGGGTGATGATGTACCGCGGGTGTTTTCGCTGATGCTCCTCGAGTGACCAGTCACTTTGTGAGGATGTTGAGGGTACTGAGGGTGCTGAGGCTGACCGGATTCGGTGCTGTTGGTACGACCGTGACGAACGGCATTTGATACGCGGCGAAGTATGGACGAGGAACCTTCGTCGGTGCCAAGGATCCTAGCCATGTCCTCGTCCATACTGAAGTCGCCACCGGCGCTCCATCTCGGAAGCTTAGGCGACACCTTTTCCTCGCTGTTCGCATTCGCCTGATCCTTTGAGGGAGGTTTGGGAATGTTCGCAGGGTGGCCGGGTGGTTGTGGAGGCGCTCGGGGCTGCATGTATGTGTCGCTGAGCTTGTGCTCTGCCATGGTCGGGCGCGCGGGAGCGGAGAGGCCCGATGAGCTTGTCTCATCATATGTGTTGGATCGCCCGGTTGGCTTCCCGTTGGCTGCGAAAAGGTTAGTCGGTGCGTCTGCATCACGTCAAACACGTTCGAGGACACATACCGTTGCGCGAAGCAGTGGGCAGTTCTTTCCTGGGAATAGACTTGGCCGTCACGTCTGTTCGAGAAGAAGAGATGGAATCCATCGAGGGGCGTACCTCGCCTTCATCGCGCTGTCTCGAATCTTGGGACGATCGACCGGTCCCGTTGCGGGGCGGGGAATCGGACGAAGATAGGTTCGGGAACGGCTCCTTGGCCTTGCGCAGGATGCCCTCGCTGCTCTTGGCGCTCCCGCTCTCAGGGGTCAGGGCGGCCGAGTGCGATGCGCTTCTAGGGCTGATAAGCTTCTTGCTCTTGGGCGCGTCCTGCAACTTGAAGTCGTCAATTGACGGCGACAATTTGCCAGCGGTCACCTTTTGCGTCCTTTCATCGTTACTAGAAGACGAGCGCGGGTCCCGCGACGACTTGGAGGTCTTACGCAGGGGCAGTTTGACGGATCCAGAGTCGTAATCGGACGAAGGCTGGCGACCCTTTTCCTGGAAGGCGATATGCGGCGTCGATGCCGAGGAGTCGTTCTTCTTGTCCGTACTGGCCCGAGGAACGCTGAAGTAGTCCTTGTCCTGCTTCTTTGAAGAGACGGACGTGTTGTCTGCGTTGGTCCGCTGGCCGGCGTTGGGGGGCGACTGGTCCAAGGCGACAGGAATGAAGAAGCCATCGTCGCCGTGACCTTCGGCACCGTTGTTTTGGGGCATGATAGTTGAGTTGCGGTTGTTGCGGTAGTTCGTGGGTGGAAGTGACAGGCCGTCCTTGGACTCTGAGCGTTCAGGGGAGCGGGAGGGCCTGCTGCTACTTTTGGAATCATTTCTGCCATAGGCCGGGCGTGGCCGAGGAGACAGCTCGGTGGGCGTGTCGGAGTCAGGGTCGACGCGGGTGTCGGAAAAGGCGTTTGGAGGAATGGCATTGGGGGGCAGGGCGGGCAACGACTTGTCCGTGATCATGGGCGACCCATCCTTTTCCCTCGATTTTGCTTGAGCAGCGGCTTTTGATTTTTTCCTCCGCCGCGCCATGAGTGATTCGTGACAGCTCATGCAAAAGATTCCCTGAGAGGTTCGCGCGTATCGTAGGTTCTCAATCTTTCTCTTACAATTGCGACACCGAAAACAGGTCGCGCAGAACGCCTGGTCGCCCGTCAGAATAGCGAGATCCTCGATCTTGTTGTTACAAGCACTGCAGCTATACGTGCAGTTGTTGCAGATGAGCGAGCCATCGCCGAGGAGGAGCAGGTTCGCGTCGGAGTCGAGTAGTGTGCCGCACGTGTTGCAGCGGAAGCAATTGAGATGCCATCGGTTCCCAGCTGAGCGTGGAGGAGACTCGTTAGCTGAATTGAACTTGGACAAAGCAGGTGACATGGCCATGGGGGACAGCATGGCCGTGTATGAAGCGATTGACGATATTCAGACGATAGGGCATAAGGCGAAGGGAACAGGAGTAAAATGAAGGGGGAGAGAGAGGTAGCTAGACAGATAGATAGACAGACATACCGAGTTCAAACGCTTTGCCCTCTTCGAGGATCTAGTCAGATTGGGCACCGCCATCAGTACGTGCTCGCACACGGTAAGAAGTTTAGGGTGGGCCGTCATACCTCGCCGCAGCCTTTGCAAGGGAAGACGTCGTCGGTGTCCATGGGACTCTCCAAATAGTCCTCGACGACGGCGGTCATGACGGGCAGTTCGTCCTTGTCCAAGGACGTCGTCACGACACAATTATCTAGCGAGCGGGGTGCAACGTCTCGGCCAAGGTCATGAAGGGAACGTCGTCGACAGGGCGATGGGTGAGCGAGAGATCAGCCAGCAGGATGAGCTTATCATGGACGAGAGCCTGAGTACGGCAGACTGTGCGGCTCGTGCCAGGAGCTCGACAGGCTGGGCGTGGACGTCGGGAGGTAGCGTGTAGTTGAAAGGCGCTCGGTGAGGTGCTCGGGGCAGTGATAGCGGCCAGACCAAATGACGGCGGTAAATAGTGTAGAGTTGGCAGGAGGCTGTAGCGGCAGTCGAGTAGTGTAGATGGCGCGGGAGGCGATGTACCGTCGAGGTAGCGTTCGTCCGGCTTCGTATTGGGAGATGGAGTTGATTTGGCGAGGAGACTTGTGAGAAATGCTTTCCGCACTCGTTGACGCTGGTTCTGGATCTGGCGATGTGCCTCTGAGGGCAAGGAGAAAAAAAAGCCAGGAGACAGAACAGCGCTGGAGGGCGGTCTGGCCACGTCTGGTCAAGGCTGGTTGTGGGGGGTGTTGAGCCAGAGCGAATCGCAAGTTGAGCTGAGGCAGTTGAGGAAGTTGTGAAAAGGGCGAGATGATTGACGAGACAGCCTCTCGTCTCGCAGGCGAGGCAAAGGAGAAAGCGCAGCAAGAGAAAGGCTAAGCTGACACTGGGCGGTGGAACTGGAGATTTTGATCAGGACCCAATTAGTCCCTCGAATCGTCGGGGGGGGGGGGGGGGGGGGGGGGGGGGGGCGATGGGGAGAGGTGCGACAACGACGTGGAGGGCGAACGAGACTATGGCTAGCCAGGGCTTGGCTGGTGGTCTCTCTCTCTGTAGGTAATTACTGGTCTGCCAGTGCCTCTCATGGGGTACCTAGCTGAGGTGCTCGTGGTACCTGCTCGTGGTACCTCAGGTGCCTTCCTCTGTGCTCATCACTGCTGCAATTAGTGGGAGGAGGCGAGGTATTACCGGACAGAGGAAGCCGACACGGCTTGATCGCATCAGCGAGGAGAAGGCGATAACCGAATGTCAACCAGCAGCACCTTGGAGTGCCCAAGACAAGGTAAGGTACGTGTAGGTACCTACCTAAGAGGAAATAGGGGGATCGGAGGGACTTGGACTACCTTACGGACAGGCTTGTTCAGGGGCGACAGGATGGGACTGCCAGGCACTTCCCTACTTCAGTAGTCCGTAGTCGTGGTGAGTATGCTGAGGGAGTACGTGTACTGGGTTGAGGCGTGCGTAGCGCTCAGCAGCTGATCTGCTACTGCGGACGCTACCCACGTTACCTACATATTTACCTCAGGACATATGAAAGTGGGTACCTAAGGTAGGTAATATTACAAGTAATTGACGAACTGCCGTCTGTCTACCTGATAAGGCAGGGTCGCCAGCTCTTGCGCGCGGGCCTCTGCAACACTCGCGCAGTCCTGCTGCATACAGACTCTGGCAAACTACAACCTACCTACCCAAGAAGAGAGGTACATTCAGGTAGGTACGTCAACGTCATGATGGAGGCCAAAATAAAGGCGGGATGCGAGCGCGCGCTTGAACGCCGAACAGAAGAGCCCGTCGTCAGTCACATCAATCAACAAAAGTCAGGTCAGAGCGGACACTTGTACCAGCAACCCTACAGCGGAGGTGGCGCTAGACGTGGAGCTCGAGGAGGACTGGCGGCAAAAAAAAAAAAAAAGGTGTAAGATGCGTTACTTTACGCTAGCGTCGTGGTCCCTTCTCCCCCTTCCCATGGGAAGTGGTATGGGCTACGGAGACTGTGCAAAAAGTACTTAGTACGTGCTTCAGGTAGGGATGTGGGCGGGATGATGGGGAAGACGGAGACGGAGACGGAAAACGTTACGGAGACACGTCTAATGAATTACTCTTGTACGGATACTGAGCAGGAGGAGCATTTGATAGAATGCGGTGCACTGCGGCCTGCCCGGTATACCACCCATGTACGTTGGACGAGGCAAACAATCAAACGTGCATCCATCTCCAGAGATGACCCCAGCACAGAGGCACATCACACAGAGTATCGCGCGTGGCTGCAAAGTACCGTACTTGTGCTGTACTCTACCTTAGGTAAGGTAGACGTGTAGCTTGGTGCCTACGTAGTATGCTCCTTACGGAGCATTTACATACAGCGGATGGATAAGGTATAGACATAGAGGGCTTGTTTATGTAGCACTTGTGAATAAAGTGCAGCACGGATCATGCTGACCTGACCTGGCAAGGAGTAATGAAGTACCATCCCAACCTGCCCTGGGTGTCTTGGGGGTTATCCTGCCGTCACCAGGCCCCTGGGAGCAGCTCGACTGTGGGTGAACGGTCGACTTTGACGTTGGCTGCTTGGTAATTCATCCAATATGCATAAGGTCAATAGTAGGCATTCCTGTGTCGGAACAAAAGGGCCGCAAGTTATCTCCCCGCGACAAGCATACCTTAAGCCGCAGTCGGGCACTTTGTGGAAATGCAGGGCAACTTGTACCCTGACAGACTGCATATGCGTATATCGCTAATACTGACATCGCTTACGGTAAAGCACGGAAGGCCCCTGAATGGCCCATCTCTTCTCTACCTTATACTACTATATACGCTGTACTGCGTATAAGTACTCTGTGCTCGGGGGAATCCATTACCAAGACTTCACAGCGAAAGAGAGAGCTGCCCCCGCGATCTTACTGTGGGTAGTTTACTCCGTACCTTACATTGTGTGTAGTAGGTAGTCGGATAGGTACGAGTATTCGCCCCAGCACGGCAATGATGGGTTACACGATGACTGGGATTGAAAACACAAGTGGCACAATACCGTAACCTCAAGTCTTTTGCTGTGTGGTTGCTGCTGTCATTTCCCAAGACAATTTGTCTGTGGAGAGAGGATGGGATTGAGGACAGTTTCGCCAGGTTAATGAGGAGCCCCTCGCCGTAGCCAGGCACCTCCGTCCCCTCACTGGCCAGCCGGCTCATGAATTGGGGGACCTGTCAGGGGCGTCGACTCCGTGTGTCTGTGTCTGGGGACAAGGTATTAATCACCTGTCGAGGTGCGAGATGATGTGAGGCGAGGTGGTCAGCGTCCGAGACCGAGATCACGACCACATCTCGTTGGCTAGGCTTCCCCGACAGGACCAGGCCTACTTGAACTTAAGACGTGAGTGAGTGCCTGTTGTGTGCAAGTGGCTCAATGTCTCGCACAGCCTTCCAACTTCAACTCAACTTTGCGTTGATGGGGTTATTCATTGTCCGATTAAGATTACGGCTCGTATCGGGCGGGATATTTCGAATTTGCAACCCATATGGATCGACTGTGACTGTGACTGCGAGGACCCGCGGGCCGGAAGCCTCTACGCATACAGAGCGAGCCTTTCCTACACAGTACAAACACAGTAGGTGGATAGATGGACGATGTGCATCGAAATGCGAGCGCTCAAGTCGAGGCCCGGCGTCGAGCTTGCTCTCCCATGTGTGCCGCATTGCATATCCATGCAGAAAGGACTAGGCGTACTGCAGCAATTCAAAAGCAGCACAAACCCAATGTACATCCTTCCCTTGACTAGCAACGGCTGCCGGACTGGTGCAGGTACACAGCAATGATCGCCGTCACCTTCGGGAAGGGTGTGTTCAGTGATCCGACACAAGCAAACATTGTCATCGGCCACCCGGTTCGCGCATGTTGCGAGGGTGTGAGGGCACGGAGGCACACATGGAACCGCACAATCATGATGTTGTTTGCTTTTTGGCGGTTGCCTAGGAGCCATGATGACCCGTCGTCCCATCCAGCCCCCAATGCTGCAGACCAGTCAATGGGGAGCTCCTAGAGTGGGCGTGCAGAAACCGTGGCAATTGGGATGAAGTAGCTGGTGTAAAGCGCAAAAGCATGTAGATTTAAATATCTGCAATTGTGTCTCTTCATACTACCCACTGTAGTAAAGGAATGCTTGCTATGATTGTGCCGCGCGAGGTCATTCGCACCGTTATCTGCAGGTCCGTAAGCAAGGACGCGGCGTAGCTACTTGTACGAACTAATCATACGTAGCAGGAGCCGGCCCTTTCTGCCTCGGGGTCACACTCAGATGCCGGAAAACAATGTCGAGTTGTCGATGCGCAGTCAGAATCGCTTTCGTGGAAAACAATCTTGTGCCACTCTGTCAACCGTGTTTGTTCTTCAAGCGGGTAGCGTGTTGGCCGGCACTGCAAGGGAAGCAGGAGGCAGTCGCGATGCAAACAGACCCCGGTTGACCTACACAGCGTTTTCAATATGGGATCATCAGACGGGCAACTGACACGCGACGGATAAGCCCGCGTGTTGCTGCTTGTGGTGGCTCGGGCAGTGGCTGTCACAATGGGTGGTATCGATCGCAACGGCCAGGTCTTAGACTGAATTCGCGCCCGCCAAATGTAGGAAGAATATGTGGCTAATGCTGGTGAAAGGCGCAGACGTTCTGTGATTTTGTCACCACGATGGATGTTGGTCTGTCCTTTTGGATCAGCGGCCAGGCTCAGGAACTGCGCGCTAAAAGGGGGACGGTTTGGCGGTCAAGAGGCTCAGCTCGTGGGCTGCCACCTCGCTTTGGGTAGGTTTTAGATTACCTACTTACCTCGCAGTGTGCTGCCATTTTTTTTTTGTACGGATAATATGAGCAATGACACGACAGCGTGAAACCCGGCTGGGATTGCTGTCGTCAATCGAACGTCTCGCGGAGATTTTTTGGTGTGATTGTTGATGCCCTGCCAATTCAAAGGCGCCGCTTTCGCAGGCGATATTACGTACGGGTACTCACTGCATGCTAAGGTGCGTTACGTACCTACAAGTAGGTAGATACTAGGTAGGTACCAATGTAGTATCTTACCTCGCAGTAGGTACTATCTACTGTGTAGGTGCCCGGAGTAGCGTATGCAGTAGATATATGTCTTTAGACGAATTATGTGCATGTAATCAGTAGTTACATACACGGGTGCCGGTGGTGGATCTCCAAGATGAAGCGGTGGAGACTCATCCCGACGCAGGGTCCAGCCAGCAAAGCTCCGTATTGGAATGTGACCTCGAGGCCTGGGTACAAGTCTAACTAATGTCATTGACTATACGGATTGACGGAGTACGGATACCCGGCTATCATCAAGCTTCGGGGCAGCTTGCAGTTGAACCCGGGACACAGAGACCGAGATGAAAAACTACCTATTTCTGCTGGAATCGCAAGACGAGACATCAAGTACGGATACCTGTCTTACTCTCAGCGCTACAGAGGCACATGCCCCCAGCTGCAAAATCTCCACCATGCTACCGTTTCAGCTAGAGAACCCCCGCCGCAGCGCCACCACAGCAAGTTCGGCTCCTCCTCTCCTCTCGCTTGCCCTCACACAGAGGAGGCAACACCACAATCCCACGACTCCTTCCTTGTTAGGTACCTTCATCTTGGAGGTAGGTACTTTGCTGGCAAAGAGTTCGCAGTGCACTACGCATGTAGTAGGTAGGCATCTGACGCGGCAGTGCGAACACAGTGTAGATACCTCAAATAGCCTACTGTACTTTGTAGGCTGATACCTCAGGAAGCGGCACTCGTTCATCATCAACCCTGCAGTCGATCCTTCCGCCCCCGAACGCCTTGCCCAATGTTATCGCTAGGTACGTATCCGTACCATTGCTTTGACTGCCCGCCACTGCCACACAGTGCCCTTTCCCCTTCCGCCAGAACTTGATTCTCTTTTGTGCCCATCATCAAAATGACCTCGACAAATGATCTACTGTAGAAAGAAGGTCGTGGGGCCCTGCAATCGCCCGCGGTGTTCATCAAGCCGACGTCTCATGGCGCCATTTTCAACACTCCAAATCTCGGACCATCGGCTTGCTCGAGTGGGCCGTGATTCCACTACGAGTACGGAGTACTTGTACGCCTTGATGGGACTTCCTGGCTTTCTTTCATTTCAGCGAGCAAGGTCCGAAAATGATCTGGTCGTTTACAGCCCTACCGTTCCGAATGCATCGTCAGTTGCCATCGAGATCAGCAAGACACGATCCTCACCCTGGCACTGGCGCATTCAACATGCCACCTCATCGTCGTCTCCTTTCGAGGTTGAGTGTTCTTTGTTTTCGCAGTGACGCGCATATTGCAATCGCCTGACTCGACAGCAGGCCTTCTTGTGTCCTCTTGTTTGTTTCAACCGACATGTCACCCTACCAAGTCAAGCTGCCACCAGCACCAGCGACTAGCTTTGGCACAGTCTTCCACCAGACGCTCGTCTTTTTTTGCTACGTTTCAGCTACACATTCTCGTTCGATTGCTTCCGTCCCGGTCCTGGTCTTGCTACACAACTTTGGGCAACCCCTGTGCCGCGTGCTATCGGTGCCTGGCTATGCTTCTTCTGTACGGATACACCAGCACCGGCCGACGTTCAAGAAAACTCACGTCGCTAGGCTTAGCCGTCGCTACCAGCGTGCTGGTTACACGGCACACAGACTGGCCGCTTGAGACCTTGCTTGATTGCCCCATCGCACGACGTTGATCACCGCCATGTACTGCACTTGTCTCCGGGAGTTGGGCATTCTTGAAACTTTTGACGACTCCTGTATCTGCAGCGTTAATTACAGCCTTCCGCTCCTGGGTCATCTCCTGGAAGCCAACGGCCGAGCAAACTGGGCTGTGGGGCTGCCTCTCGAAGCAGGGACTCCTCGTCCACGGTCGATGGGAACTGCAAGTCGAGAGTTTACCATGTAGAGACTCCGTGCCACGTCAAACTGCCTGACAGCTCACAAGTCTCGTGCCAAGGAACCCTCAAACTGCTCTCCGCATGGCGCGACGTTGGGAAGTCAGTCTAGTGCCTGTCTTTCGCTTACCGCAGCGTTCGCAAATCACTGCTCTAACATTACATCATCTTGTCTGCGGACATTGCAGTTGACATCGACGCCCAACGATGGAGACTCGCTCGTCGACGGGTCCCTGACACCGGCCTGTTGTGCTGTCAACGTCTCGAACGGTCGAGCGCCACCTTCTAATTTGAATCCTCGATTATGGGGTCTTCCCACCTCTCATATCGACGTCAAGACGGCAACACGCAATGGGTTCCAGCCCGAGCCTGACGGAAGTTCGTTTGATGCCCGGATGCTCGCCATCTCGGGCGACCAGCATCCTGTTACCGACGACTTTTGGAAGCCTGTGGACCCGCCGGGCCCCTATTTCTGCCATCCACTTGAAAGGGTCACAAATGTGTGCTGCGGAAGACCGCGTAATCCGCAGTCGTTGCGTGCGCTATGCTCCATGCTTCACCCAAGTCAACATTCTTCAGTTCGGCAGCAAACCCCTGTCGCTCCACGATCCGTACTTGGCAGTTCGATTGCAGATCATCCTGGAGTATCGACAAAATGTCGACTGCCACACGCACCCGCGCATGAAATACCACGCTGACGGCAGCCCGTCACGGCGCATATCGCGCGCATTTACGTCAAAAGCGAATCTCGCCCAGCGGTCTGAATGGCCGATGGAACGTGACAAACTTGGAAACCTGGACCACGGCCGCCGGGCCACAATCGTACATCGCAAAAACCGGCCCCGGAGCTAAAGGTGAGATGGCACACACCCCGCGAGGTCGGTGAAGCCACGCCTCTCGACAGGCCCTTTTGGGCTGCAGACGTTGAGACTCCAGAGCCGCAACCGCTTAAGGTCTCGAATTATGCGACCGCCCTTCCGCCGCGGCCTCGGGATCAGGACGGAACGTACGGTGCTGGCTTCCGCATGGGTTTCGTAGATATATTCTCCGACGTGCGCTCTAGCTGCGAGGTACCGCCACTGTCACACGTACGTCGACGACGGATGGATTAGACGTGCATGGCTGCGGCTTAGCCCACTCGTCTGACAACTTTCTTCGTCGTCTTCGGGAGGCATGTACATGTCAACCATGACTAAAACCGCGGGAACTTCATTCTCCTCGCTCAGCGGGATGCATCCCATTTCCCGCCCCGGCCCCGGGAAACCCGCTCTCTGCCTGGCAACATCCATGCGTTGTCATCATGCCGCCTTCTCCCAACCTTTCCGCAGCTAGAGTGGTCATCCCACCGAAACACTATTGTCCTCTTCAGCTCGTTACTGGTGCATCGCACTTCCACGCAGGAGGCCTTCGCCAGCCCGACGTGGATAATGGTATTCTCCCATCAGCCCCCTTGTCAACATCCCATCCCATCCTATAACAAAACCACATAAACGTTCTCACCTCAGTCAGTAATTCCTCATCACTCCGGCACTTGCAACTCTTCGCCACAACTCCTTGCTCCAGAATGTGCCAAAAATAATCATCCACCCTGATAGAGGGGAGCCGCCATGCGATACCCCACGCGCAAGCCAGTTGAGCGCTAGCTCCAATGATTTCATTCTGTACATCTCCCAAGATTACACGCTCTTCACGTTATCAAGTACGGCCCACATGACACGTGCCGTCTTCTCACCCCCCGGATATTGACATCTTACCTAGCAAGGCAGTGAGGGGGAACCCGGGCCAGGCATAAATCCTTTGATCTCTGGAGCGGGCTAATCTAAATTGCTCACCTGCCCGAACATCGGCTGCTTTGCCCGGGCTTAACACACAGTCCTTCATCACTGAGACAGGGCAAGGCGACCGTAGACATAATAATCTCCCCGAAACGCACCATGGCCAACCCCGGGGCGCCGGGTGGAAGTCGGAAGTGTGGGTCACGAGTGCCGACCAACAACCGGAGCAATTCAAGATCGGGACACGGAGAGATGGATGTTGGTACAGCGTACAGCTAGCCATGGCCGGCGATTAAAACATTGATACAAGAAACGGCTTCCAACATGTACGCAACCGAACAGTGCTTCTCTGGTAGACCGGTACCATCTCAACGTACCCAGCCTGCCTGCCTGCCTGCCACGCACCAAACGATAAGACGAGAGTCATAGAAAAAAAATGTCCGCTTGCTTTTTGGTACCCCCAGCCTCCCCCGTCCCGTATTTCGTCCCCTTTGACGCCGGATACCTGGTCCCGTCCATGTACAGATTTGAAATATGCCGTGCCCGGACTCTACGCGGCGACGCTGCCCTCCCGCTGTTTCTTGGCAATGTAATACGTAATGAGGTTCTTGGGGTCGTCCTTTGCGCCCTTGATGAGCTCCCAGAACGGCCCGTCGCCGATCCGCGAGTGAAGCGCCACGCAGAGCTGCACGGCGCCCATGCGCACGCCAGAGTCCGAGGACTCGAGGCACCGCCCGGCCAGCGCCGCCAGCTGCGCGAGCTCGCCGCCCGACGGCATGAAACCCGTGCGCTTGTCGAGCAGCTCTTTGAGCACGTGCAGGCCCGTGGCCAGACACCGGCTGCCCTCGACCGACGTGTCCTCCTTGCCCCGCAGGAGTTTGGTCATGACCACGATGATCTCGGGCGGATCGCCGAGGCCCACGAGTTCTTCGGCGAGGAGCTCAAGGCCGCTGACGATGCGCACCCGTGAGTCGTAGGCGCTGCGTGTCGCCACCAGAGACTCGAGGCCGCGCGAGACGTGCGGTTGAAAGTTGTCCCGCTCCTTCTTGAGCAGGAGCTTGATCGTCGCAAGGATTTGCGCCTTGACGTCTTGCACCTTTTCCGGTGCGAGATTGGCCAGCGGCGCCTCGAGGTATTCGAAGAGACCGCGGAGGAGAGCCTCAAACTTCTCATCGGTGAAGACGGCCTTATTGTCTCTAATGATTGACTGCAGCTTCCTGAAGCCGTGGACGTCGAGAGACTTTGCCTTGACCCGGGTCACTCCGCTGTCCAGCAGTCTCGACGTCTGGCGAGCCTTGTCCGGCGTCTCGGGTGCGCCGTTCAGGTCAGCGTGCCCGTTGAGTGCTGGAGCAGGCACTTCGTTGATGGGCTTATCCTCAAGCACAGGTCCAGTGATGGAAGGAGTGGATGGTTGTTGTTCTTCAACGAAGGGGTCTTCGAATACCTTGAGGCCGTTGGCGGGTGCTGTGCCGGACTGAAGCTCGTCTTCCTTGGCGGGCGTAGGTAGCGCTGGAGTTACCTCTGTTGCAGGCTCGGCCGAAGCAGGTTCGGGGTCATGTTCGGGCTCAGGCTCGGGCTCAGGCTGCACCTCCGCAGGTGCCTGAACAGGAGGGCTTGCCACAGCTTGCGGAATGATTTCTGCCGGAGGCTCAAGAGAAGTCTGTCGACTGGGACGCGCTTCGGGCTCTGGTGTGGGTTCTGGCGCAGGCTCTGCAGGCAAGGGGATCTCGACAGAGGGAGCCACTGCGACAGGACTATCTGTTGATTGCCTCGGTGTAGCCGGCAGAGGAACTTCTAAAGCTGCTTTTGGCGGCGAAGCCTTCAAGCTTGCTAGATTGGGCACTAACAAGGTGAGGTCTTCATTGTCCTGTGTCGGGCTACTAAACGGCATCGTGGTCTGGGACCTCTTTGTCTTCGCGGGGCTGGTTCGGGGCGAGGCACGAGGCGACGATACCGATTTGGAGAAGGCGGGCTTTGCGCTGGGCGATGCCACGCTCGATTCGCTCGCATGCGACGTGTGTCCTGGGCGCGTGCGTGTGACGGTCCGCCGCGGCGAAGGCTCAACCTTCTTAGGTGTGACGTTCTTCGACCTGAGGCTTTCCGGGCTCGGCGCCTCGTTGGAGGGCCCGTCGTGGGTACGCACCGAGTACGGCCCAGCCGTCGCCGGTCTTGCTGCCATTTCCGGCCTCTTCTTTGTGGGGCGCATGGGCCGAACAGACATACCACCGGACACAGTTGACTTGGCCGGGTGCACCTGGCCAGCTGCGGGGGCGCTCGGCGCCGGTTGCTGAGGACGGACCGGAGAGAGGTTAGCCATTGCGGATCCTGGGCGCGGAGGCAAGTTTCGAGATGCCATTGTCGCTTTCTTCTGAGCCATCATCGTCTCCCGCAAGCTGGGCTTGCTGCTGGCCATCGTGCTCTTGGACAATCCCAAGCCGGGTCTAGCGCGCTCAGTCTCGATCCGTTTAGGAGCATTGGGGTTGTTGGGGTCCTTGTCCAGAAGCTTCTGAGCATTCGTGTCCAGAGCGTCTTTGAGCCTGTGATACTATTAGCGGGGTACGCGGTGGAGGAAGACTATGAGACCTACGCTTCGGCTCTAGCGGGCCACATCTTGGCATAAATCCAGTAAGTGCTGCGCATTCTCTCCCTGACGCCGGGATTTGCATCGGCAAGCCCTCTCTTGATGGACTTTTCGACCATTTCCAGGCCACCGCCGTGCTCGATGTGGCTCTTGTGGTGTGCCTCCTTGTTGAGAATCGTCTTTAGCCAGCCGGCCGCATATGTTCGAGGCTGGACATTCTTGTCCTGGCACGCCATTGACACGTGCTGCATGATTCGCGAGTTGTACGTTACCCTCCCGATTATAGTGTCGATTGTGGCATTTGCCAGCTGGGAGCTGAGCTTTTTCGTCGCGGCCGAGAGTTTGATGAACGTCTGCATAAGAAGCTCGACCAGAGGATCCATGCCGGGGCCAAAGGTGATGGCAATGTCTTGTACCAAAATGCAGCCCTCCTTGGAGAGACTGGTGCGCAGCGAGTTGATAGCTTTGATTATGCCGTCGAGCAGACCCTTGAGACCCAACATGAAGGCGTCCGGATAGTCCTGAGGGACGTTCCCGGCAATGAGCTTCCGCAGCTTCGTCATGCTCTCCTCGCGCTTCAACCAGTTCTGTTCCGTCTCTCTCCCTTCGAAGAACGTCATCATTTCTCTAAATATGTCATCCAATTCGCGCTGGGTGTTGACGTAAGCCGGCTCGACCTCGCTGCGCGCCTCGAGCGCCGGCGTGACGGGTCTTTCGCTCGACATTGACGTTGTGCTGGCGGCGAGCTTCGGCCTAGGGGCAGCTGCGGGGGCGGCGGGCTCGTGAGGTGTCTCGGGATGATCAGCCGAGGGTGCAAGCTCCTTGACGATGGCTTGCTCGATCGCGGGGCGGACCTTGAAGTTCTTGAGTTGTCGCTTCAGATCGGATTTCGCCGCGTTGGGTGCAGATCTTATAGTTGTCAGTATGCGCGAGCGAAGGCCTCCCCATAGCAACGTACCGGAATAAACCAATGACGGTGGCCTTTGCGACATCACGCACCATGCCATCGGCGTCCTCGAGCAGCTCCATCAGAGTCGGCACGTAGGCGCGGAACTGCATGCCCTGCTCGTCGTGCATGTAAAGCAACCAATGCATGCTGGCCTCCTTGGCTCGCGGGTTCTTGCCAACCATGGCGACGTTCCGAACGGAACGCTCGACCTCCAAGGGCGCGGCAGCGTACATTGTCGTCAGAGCCTGGGCAGCGAGGCTCCTAAACTTCTCCTTTGGGTCGCCCAGCTTGTCGACGACGAGAGGCAGGGTATGCTTGGCCTCCTTGGAAATGTACTTGGGCTCCTGCCTCGACAGCCTCGTAAGCAGGTGATTCAGGGCCGTGAAGCCGGCGTTGACAAGGACGGCATGCTGCGATACGGAAGCGGTGCGCAGGCCGTCAAAGACTTGCGGGATGAGGAGATCGGGGACATTGTGCTGCTTGATGCCGGACTTGATGCCGGTGACATGCTGAACTTTGGCGTCGATGCTCGCGTCGGTGCGGAGGATCTTGAGCAGGCCTTCGACCTGTTCCTCGGTGATTTTTTCAGCCATTCCCCGCAGAACGAGGGTTCGGCTTCGGTCGGAGATGTTTTTGGTATACCTGTCGCGGGAGGAGATGTATATCAGCTACTGGTATGTTCTAGGTGCGATGGGATTCGTCTTGAGGGAGAGCTCGACGAGTGAAAGCGCGCGCGCAGAAAGCAGCCAGTCAAGACAGTCGACAGTTGAGTAACGGCAAGACGAGAGCACATGAATCGCCTAGCGCAACCGGGGGAGGGGTGTCTGAAACCGACTGAGCTGGACTGGTGAAGGAACCATCGAGAGAAGCTTACGATTTGTAGAGTCGCGTCGATTACGGGGAGTACGAAGGAGAGTCCCCCCAGTGCGAATCACGTCGAATGGGAGCCGAATCGGGTCGGGTCGAGCTGTTTGCACTTTTGGGCGCAACTTGGTGATGTTTGCTTGCAAATGGTGTCTCGAGCAACAACATAGGGGGGGGGATGATCCCAACACCCTACGGATACATGCAATAAAGGCAAGCTGAGGTACATACGTTGGGTGCCTGTCCTGTGCTGCTGCTCTGTACCTGAGCGCAAAAGCAGCCGCAGTTGCCCCGTGCCACGAGGGGATGGACTTTGCATTGTTGTGCTCGGTTCGAGCTTGTGACTGGCCAGCGGTAGCATTAGTGAGCAGGAGTGGAGATTCTACCCACTCTTGCCGCGATGGGACGCTAGGAGAGCCGCTAGACGCGAAACGGGCTGGGACGTCTGTGGCCATGTACCTCAGGTACCTCCTGTACTCGTTAATCGTCTTTGGCGTAGAATAAAGCAATGGAGAGAGTGCTTTTTCCATCTGCTCTCGTGACTTATTATTGCGTGAATTACTTTCGAACTTCAGCGAAGATGGGAACATCCAGCTATGTGAACGAGTGTCAGCATCTAAGCCCTGGAAATAATTAAACAGACCACGGATATCAACTTGGAACTTGTTCCGCCCGTCACACGCGTCACGACGAGAGCCGGAACCCCTGCATGGTCCTCCCCGCCCCCGGAAGCGATTTGATGCTCTGGGCAAGCTGCCTAGGGTGCTAGGTTTACGTCAGGTCCACGATCAGTGATAGACAGCCGGTTTAAGAGTCCGAACATCACGTCAAGGCTGCCTTGCGTGCTTGCCTAGCTCCCGCATTCCATGTCAGTGCCAGATTTCCGTGAACTTTCCTTGTCTCTTCAACCGATCGGTTCTCATCTACTTGTATCCGTACAGACACTGCATAGCCAGCTACCTTGAAGGTCAACATCGTCGACGAGAGCTTTATTTGTACAGCTGTCCATCCAGCTTACCTAGTCTCAGCTTGCCGCAAGTCCCTCACTTCGCTTCCGAGTCCGTCCACGAAACAAACCATACTAAACCTCTGCCGCTTACGCGTACATCCGGCTTCTTCTTTGTACGACAAACAACCTAAACATCACGGCTCAAACTGCCACGTCTGCGCCTGCGCCCAACCACCTCAGCCCTCAGAGCAAAACACACAAACCTCCGGCACCCGTCTGCTTGCTCCCCCAAACCGAGCGTCCTGGCAGATGGTCCTCCCATCCAACACGACACCAGCTCCAACGCCCAGCGCTCTGTTTCTGCCCGCAATGTCGTCCACCACAGCACCCTCCTCGTCCGAGGACACCCAACCGACCCCTGCACCCCCCGCCGCGACCCCTCTTCCCTTCCGCCCAAAGTCCCCGGCTCAGGAGCAGCAGCCCATCCCCGCCGCCTATCGTCCCCGGCCGTCGGACCCGAACGTCAAGTTTGACCTCCCCAAACTCCGCCTCGAGATCCGGGACCTGAACCACCCGGCGGCGGTCCACTTCCTCTCCGCTGTCAACACCAGCCATGCCCTCGCCACCGCGGTGACCTCCGTCCTCACCCTGCTGTACGAGTCGCCGTCGTGCCCCACCACGCACATCCCGCCCACGCGCTCCGTGACCCTCATCCTCCGCGACATGGGAGGTGTCGCCTACACCACGGGCTCGGATCTCGACGACGATCACAAAGAGATCCACTTCAGCCTGCCTTATATTGCTGGCATCGCCGCCGAGCGCCGCACTGACGAGATCATGGGCGTGCTCACCCACGAAATGGTCCACTGCTACCAGTGGAACGCCCGCGGCTCTTGTCCCGGCGGGCTTATCGAGGGCATCGCGGACTGGGTGAGGTTAAACAGCCAGCTGAGCCCGCCGCACTGGAAGCGGGATTCCAGCGGCAATTGGGACGGCGGGTACCAGCACACGGCCTACTTTCTCGAGTACCTCGAAGGCAGATTCGGGAAGGGTACGGTGAGAAAGTTGAACGAGAAGCTCAGGAAGCAACATTATCGCGAGAAGGAGTTCTGGACCGAGGCGCTGGGCAGACCTGTGGAGCAGTTGTGGAAGGATTACGGTGAGAAGTTGAAAGATGACGAGGCGGTGCTTGTCAATAAGGACGACATTTCCGACGATGATGTACGGCTCGGAAGGCTACGTGCTGCGGATGAGGTGCCATTGCAGGAGTGAAGTTAATGGAGCTCGGCGTGCTGATTGCAAGTAGTATTGTTACGGTTAGTCAAAGAGTGCTCAGTATACTGCAGATTAGAATCACACACGACGAAAGAGTGCATTAAGAACGAAAGTCGTTTAATCCAGTTGCCCATCCCACCTAGCTTCTATAAATCACTATTTCCCAGTCCTGTTGATCCTTTTACGCCTGTGCCTGACCGTTGTTATCGCCGCGCCGACGTTGTGCCGACTTGTTTGACTATACTCGAGAGGAAACCCCCCTTTAAAGGACCCCAGTTGTGCAAATCAGAGAAGTGCCTATGCACGAGCCGGCGTAGGAGCCTCGGTCTCGCTAACCACGCTGCCGACCTCGGACCAGCTAGCCGGCGTCATCATGCCCTCGCTCTCACTGAGTACGTCGTAGTAGCGACCGGTATCGCCCGCCCTCGACGACGCAGCGTCGTTGGCGACGTCCTCGCCAGACCCAGCGAGGGACGCCGAGTCAGTGGGCGTCAGCTCGCCGTCGCTCACGAGTTCGGGCTCGGACATGGGAACGGGCGGCGACATGGGCAGCGGCGAGTAGAAGTTGGAGGGGCTGGAACCCTGGGCCCAGGCCTGGATGGAGGCATAAGCGTCCTCGCGGTCCTCCTGGCCGGCTGTCATGTACTCTTGCTCGTCGAGTTGGCGGTCCAGGGTGGCGGAGCGTTCTGACTGCTGGGAGGAATGCGAGCGCTCGGTGACGTCGACGAGTGCGGGCAGGGGAGGGATGGCGGTGGCGTCGCGGGGTGCTGGCTCGTCGTTGTCGCGGGTGGTGGCGCTGTAAATGTCCGACATGACCTCGTCGCGACCGGGGGAGATGTGGTCGGGCTCGTCTGTTGTGTGGAACTCTTCCGGGTCGATTTGGTTCTCGTCGGCAAAAGGGTTGGCGTACAAAGAAGCGTTCAGTCCGCGGACACCCTCGGCGGCAGCAGCGCCGCCACGGCGGCGAACGAGACCCTCGTCGTCACCACGGATGTTGGCGCCCGTGTTGAATACAAAGGTACCCTTCTCGCTGGTCTCGTCCTGCCTCATAAAGTCGTCAAACGAGCGACCGCGAACCGGGGCAGCAGGTGGCAATTCACCCGACGCGGAGAGCCCGGCCTCCATCTTTTCCTTTTCCTGCTTGGCAACGCGCACGGCGTTCCAGTAGAGTAATTCCTCGCGCTGGCGGCGGCGCGTCTCGTCGTCGGCGTCGACACCAGCGTCCGCGGCTCCTCCGCGGCTTTCCAGGAAACCCTCGGCATCCTCTGGGCGGTTGAAAACAGGCGAGCGGTATTGGTCGTCGGCGGCGGGGTCGATGTTCTCGCCCAGGGAGTGCAGGGCGATGGCGATGCGCCTTCGCAGGTCCTCGGCGTAGCGTCGAAGTTCGGGCGACTCGTAAATGGCGATGGCGGCTGCTACGGCGACGGACACGGCGATGACGCCGGCTGAGGCCAGGGCACCGTTGTTAACTCCAGGCATCGCGAGGGTGTTTGACGGGCAAATGCGACGCAGTGTGTGTGTACAAGCAAAGGTCTAAGGTAGTATTGGGGTGACGGCCGATGCAGGTACGCAACGGTAGAGATACAGGATGGAGATGGACGGAGAAGACAGAAACCAGCGAGGTCGAATAATAAGTTTCAACAGCTCGAACACCAAGATTGGCCACGCGACGGTCAAGCTGCGCTTGCTTGCGTAGGCCTGGAAGCCTCTTTCGCCACAGGCCTGACCACCCTGTTCAGGCAACGTGATTCGCAACAGCGCGGGGTAGCGAAACGAAAGACCAGAGCAGCAGATCGCCGGGCGGTATTTGGTATGGATTGGGCGAACAGCGGAACACGGGAGTGAGCATGAACATGGGTGTGGGCAGTACAAGCGATGGGAGGCGACAAGGGGGTAGGCAGTGTGTGATCCGTATGAATTGATTCGTCTTGGGGTACAAGAAATGTCACTCACCTTTGGCAGCGAGTGGCACTGGCATTTCGACCCTCTGATCGGCGACAAATTGACGGAGGGGAGGAAAGGGAAAGAATCGACCCGAGGTCAGGAAAAGAGGAGGGAAGAACGCCGTAACGAAAGATGGTGTGCGGCAGCAGCCTACTTTAAGATAGCAGATAACGCAAAGAATGATGTATTCCGTTAAAGCTACCTTGGGCGGCAGCAAGGCTTGACATGCTTTTTGAGAAAGGGTTGTCATGGATTCGCAAGTATACATGAATAGAACTCGTCACCTCCGGAGTCAAAATGCGGTCGAGGTTCCCATCCGCGGTGCAAAGTTGGCGACCCAGGTACCTCGTGGCCGCTATCCAGGTGCAGACGCCACCCTCACCTGGCCGAACAGATACCTCTCGCAGTATCGTGCTAGGGGAAGAAGAGGTCGACGCGAGGGCTTCCCACAGCCAATCACCACCGCTGACCTTGACAGGGCGCCCCTTCCGGTCAAGGGGGTGTCGTGCCTGATAAGATGGACTCGCCGGGGGGCCCGTGACGTTATCCAGTGCGCCTCGCGGCAGGCTTGGACATTTTGGTCCGAGTTCGTGGCGCGGTCAAACGCTCCAAGAACCCATTCTTGCTGGCCAGCGAGAGAGCTTAGGCTGACTGGGGATAACTGGTTAGTAGGAAGGCCACTCCGAGTTGGACGCCGTATGGCAAGCCACAGTGGTATGGACGTTTGTATTGCCGTTGGAGTTGAGAAGAGGAATTGCCACGCAATAGTTAGGTTGTTGGATTCCAGCCATTAGTGTTGGTGAAGCTGGGGCACGTCACTAGTCGTTTCTCCGGTGCCTGTACACAGTAAGTAACTCCCCTATCCCATCCCAACCGTCTACCGTCGAGCCACTTCACCGCTCCGGTGACCAATAGCCCCTGGTACATTGCAGGGCCGTTGGTCTCAGACTCCCTCCTCCATCGATATCTTCCCTCATTGCTGCGATTCCCTCGCACGTGCCCAGCAGTGGACGATGAAGAAGGGGAACTCATCCCGCCACTCTATTATTGCGAGAACGAACTCGCTGCCAACTGCCTCGCTCTTCGCATCAACGAGGCATGAAACTTCAATGGTTCAGGTGGTATCCGTACCCCGCGCGAGACTCACATTGTGAGACAAGAACCTTGGCGCCGTCCGTGTCGTCCTGCGGTGAGGCACGGTGCACCTGGCGGAGAAAGCACGCGGACCTCCGGGTTCCGGATGTTTTGCTCCACTTTTACCGACCGCTCGGATCCGATGTTTGATTATGGGTCCGCAACGGAGCGACGGTAGGTACGGTCCACAACGGTTGCAGTCGCATAACATACCTTCCGGGTTCTTACCTATCCATCCATGGTTCTCATCTATCAGGTTCTCGTCGAAGCTCGAGTCCTCTATTGACCTAGGGCAGCCCGCCCCATGATAACTTCAGATTCACGTCGGATCTTCAATGTTACCCTTCAAATTTCGAGTTGTGCGCTGTAAAAAGCCTTATTCCTTGGTGATTTTGCTCACCCTCGGGCCAAATTTAAAGCAATCAAGCCTCTTGAATTTACTTCACTACTGATACTTTTCAGTAACGGAAGTTCTGCAGTACACGACTGCGCTGTGTGAAGAAAAGCCATCAGTAGGGTGCATGTCGTGGGGCCCCGGACGGGCCACAGGTGTGACCCGTAAGTGATGTCAACAGGATATCATCAGAGGTTGCAAATGCCTAGGGTACAACGATGCCTTCTCATTACAATCACTGTGCCACAAGTCGCTCAGCATAGGCTTGCCAGCGAAGGTATTATTGAGGGCCGGCGATGACTTTGGATTTTGAGCCCACCATAGATATTCTCAACTATTGATGTCATCCATGGGTGTAAGTAAGAGTTAGTTTTCCGGCGAGGTTGCCCTCAATCACTCAATGTTCCCTGTAGTATGATCAAGTCACCTGCATTCGGCCAGAACGAATAACGAATATAGCGACGCCCATTGAGTGAGCCTCGTCATGATAGCCAGCAAACCCCATCCGACATTGTCTCTCGAACAGCTTCAAGATAGTATAGGGTAGTTTCCATCTCTCCACCGGGAAAGAGGTCTTCCCATTTCGAGTGTCATTCTCGAGAACCAGTCTCTCATGTCGCGGATTAGGTGGTCCATCGACGCAAAAGATATGATCACGAAGAAACTTCGCAAGAAAGTGTGAGGTGGTGATTGGCTGACATGCTTACAAGAACCTAGAGAATCTTGCAGCTAAGCCGGTATCGTATTTCGCGTCACCGGCATAACGCTAACTCCAAGAGCCAAGTGCAAACATTAAAAGAAATGTTGTTGGATCGCTGATTTATCACTAAAGAAGGTTTCTTGGACCTGTCGCCCATTTCTTGCTATTCAAACTACACCTGTAGATAGCAATAAGTGAAGCTTGAGGGCCGTGAACTCCTTCATTCCCACCATGAAGAGTGCCGAAAGACGAAAAGAGACGAGAGCGGCGAACGTCAGCATCTCACGAGAAAAAGCCTCAAAAGCATACCTGATTCCACAACCTTCCCTCACCACCGCGAGCGGTCTCCACTCGAGCCATCTGGCCTGTTGGTTTCCATTCTCGGCGCCGCAAACGAAAAAGTTTTGGCTGGACTCAAGTAGTCAATGACGGCCGGGCTGCATATATTGAAACTCAATCTGGTCCGACACTTGCCGCTTCGTCAAACCCCTCAAACCCCTCTCTCGCTCGGCCACCTTGCTCACACGATCCTTAGAGGTTCATGCGGGGGAAAAGTCATTCTATCCCGCGTGGCTGTCAGGGATAAGAATCGAACCGGCCCGTCGACGACGAACGTCAGCAGCCGCTGGGCGTGTCAATGGGCGTCCCATGAGCGACTGCTCTTGGCACCTGACCTTTCGACATGCGTCGTGGAAGATCAGTTCGGAGCATGAAGCGTAGTTATATGATTTCCACGACTTGAGGAAATGCTAACTGCGGTCACCTTATTACAAAGTCATCACTTGGGTAACAAGCAGAGCAAGGTGTAACAAAACACGAGGTAAAAGTGGCGTCTACCCTAGATATCAAAATTCGTCTAGTTTAGTTCACAATCGTAGGCGTCGGCGGGCGATATGAGGGCGAGATGAAAGCGAGGCCGAGCAATTTCGCCTTTTGAGTTGCTGATGGGAAGCTCTACGGGCGCCTAGGCGCCTCGGGACCGAAGCGGTGCTCCTCGGAGGGCGGGTTGGGTCGCCGCTCAGATGTTCGCATGCAGGCCCGCAGGGTCGTGCTGCGTTTGGAGGAGGTTCTTCGTCAGTATGCATGTGCTCGACTCTGAAATAGCCCTGCTAGAAGCCACCAAAGTCCTGTTGGCTAAAGATAAGAAAAAGGTGTTGGCCTGGCGCTGCTTTCTCCAGATCGGTCCCGACCCTCCGACTTTCCGAGTGCGCCGACTTCGGGATGAGTAGGAAGCATATTCTAAGTCCGCAAGCTGGAGGGATTAATTTGTTCATGTGGGTTTCTGCTAGGGCATACCTCTTTGGTTCATTAATGCTGTGCTTCCGTCTGACAGTTATTGGTCCTCGGTGGTGGGAGGACGTCGACGGATGTGTCGGAAGCTGGTCCACTCGCACACGGCGGTCGAAGGATTCGGGGCTGCACCCAGATCAAAGAGAAAACAGTGATTTAATTCCCGTATGTAAAACATGGTATCGGAAATCGCCCATCCTTCGACGCCTTGATCTTTCTGCATGAAAGATAATGAGCTTGTCCTTGCAGCTCGGACGAACACCCGTCACCAACATCCAGTCCCTATCGACGTCTTGTACTGCCCCCCCCCAATCTGTCTGATGATCACTGCGCGCCTCTTGTGCTTCTCATTCAAAGACGCAGTTGAGCAAAAGACGCGCCAGCAACAAAACAGAGGGTGAGAAAACCCAACCGTCTCACGTACTCGAAATCGAGAGGCGTTCAGTTTGCCGAGCGAGGGAAGTTGAATGTGGAGATTGGTGGTGAATGTGTGCCGTCAACTCCGATCAAGGTTGTCGAGGAGCAGAAAGTCGCTCGCTGTTTAACGCCGTGATTGCGCCGGGTTGGGGTAATCCTAGAGGGTGTGTGACACAAAAGCCGCCCTGACTGACCAATCAGAAACACCGGTACGCCTGTCTAGCTTCCCCATTGAGAATTGCGGGAAAATGACGTCTAACTGGAACCGGATCTGCCAGACTTGGTGCTGCTTCTGGAGGACGACGTAGTCGACACTGTGGACTGGCTGTCGCTCGAGTTGGTTCTCAAAGCCCTCGCACGCTCGCTGAGCAAAGTGTTAATATGGTGATTATTTCCTGAATTGATGGTAGGGGGCCGTCTTACAAAGCAGAGCGTTCCTGAAGGTTGCACTCGTAGGTGGCATTGCCAGACTTGATCTTGAAGCGGATGCCGCTGGACATGTGCTGCTTAAGCTGATCTTGGTTCTTGGAGGAAGGCATTGTGACGGGTGAGAGATTTGTACGAAGCAGATGGGTAAATGTGAAGGGGTGCTTGAAGAGGGGAGATGGGTCGAGAAAACTACTGCAGCTGGACGAGAGACAACGATCAGATGGATAGAATGATGAGAGAGAAGAAATATCGAGGGAAGGGGGGAGGGAAAAGAGCTTCGTTATATAGAAAGGGTGGCTAGTCCGCACCAAAAAAAGAGGCTGCCGACTGATCCAGGGCGTGTGGCCACCTCCATATCTCGAACGAGCTCGAAGGGAAAAGGGCCCCAACACCATGAACTCTGAACTCGGTTCGGGTATGAGTTACGACCGCGTATGTATGGGTAGAGCAGCGGGAGCGGATCGGACACCCCTGCAGGCAGTGTAAGTCGAAATGGCCGTGCAGAGAGGGCAATGGAGAGACATTTAGTTGGATTCCGGGGTTCGGCGAGGAACCGAAAGGCAAAGACGAATAAAAGTATCTATGCGTACATTTTACTTAATCTTATCCCATACCGGTGATATGACTTGGCCACAGAGTGACAAACCGGTGGCCGTCTCTATTGTATTTCCGTATACCGAGGCTGGTGATTATCAGGTACCTTGCACCAGCACCTGAACCGTAGAAGGTCTTGCATCAAAGACTGACAATGGCGAACCAGAATGTGGCAGAGTGTGTTCCTGGACCCACGGCCGTTGTGGGAGCTAGGCTTAGAGACATGAAGCTGGAGTAAGTATCTGCCCAGCGATGGTTGCCGTAGAAAGTACCGGTTTATCAAGTTGGCGGTGGCAAGACAAGATACTAGGTAGTGTGTATCGTGGGTGTAGTGCTCCGTACACCTACCTTACTTGCCTTCCTTACCTGCCTTACCTACCTATTTACTACGTAGTAGCTAAGGTAGGTAGTAATGTAGTATTGTACGTGTGTGTTGTACGTACCGCAGTGTTCTTTTCTCATCCAGGGCAAGCACGTACACAAATATCGCGTACCTTGTCAACTTGTGCGCTCTTCTCCCCAAATCGTCGGAACCCTCTTCTTGGCATCAACTGACCACCCCCATTTTCCCCTTATTATTTCTGTCCCCGTGGCTATCTACTTCTCGTTCATGCTCCCGTCCTTGACACCAGTCAGTCTGCTTGCGTGGGGTCCGCTGCAGCGAGATACGAAGTGAGTACGTACCGTGAGCACCAAGAGCGCCCTCCGTCCGACCCCCTTCCATGAGGGTGCCATCCTGGCGGCTTCGTCCTCGCTGGCTGGCCATTTCGGTTCACGAAAAGGGTGAGGCAAGCGAAGGTCACTGTGCTTCGCTAGGCAGGCCCAGACTCTGTTATTCAACCGCCCTGCTGACCATCGACAGGTCCGGACATTCAACCCAACGTACTGAGAACCCTTGCAGGTAGAGACGACTCAAGAATGCCTTACAGAAACTTACACAACATGAAAATAACGCGATAGGCCATGCACGGAAACGGGCAGAAACAGGATCTGGGCCCTTCTAAACGACCACTCGACCTCGCGGGGTCATGACTGAGGGGTAGTGAGGTGCTTTGACGAGAAAGGGCAGGGAATACGACGCCACTAGCTACAGGTCGAGAGGAATGCTTCCAGAAGCATTCCACCGCCCGCCAAGTCTTTACGAAAGCTTGGCCTTATCCGAATAGCTGCCGATCCAAGTGCCATCCCATTGCCAATTCATGCGCTTCGATGCGCCATTTGCCGACACTCAGCGAGCAGGTCTACGTCTTGACCTTTGCTGCTGTCTGTCGCTTGCTGCGGCCTACCCATGGTCGAAACGACATCTCGCGACTGAGAGCGACCGCGTGGGCAGACGAGACTGGCGCCGGGACGTTGCTGGGAGCAGTCAGAGGCATCGCGCTGGTAGTACGACAGCGGAGGCGAGGCCAGTTGAGACGGCAACTCAAGCCGTCTGTGCCGGTCGCAGGAAGCACCTTAATCTGAAAAACGTTTGGTTTTGTTTGAATCCCGGATGGGCGAGGGAGAGCCCACGCCCTGGGCGCTCCCGTGCACTGCTGCATCCAACATCTCCCGACGGATCCCCATGGGGCTACGTGGAACCTTTGTAACCGTCATCGACCAAGGAACCCGACTGCCGAGACAGGCTCCATTCACGTTGCGGGACGATGCTGGGTTCGAGCTCGAGGCTTGTCAGGGCAGGTGGTGAACAGCGCCAGATGGCGGTCGCTCTAGCCGCAGTGAACGACTCGAACTTCCACTGGGCTGGCGTGCAGAATGTAAACGGTAATTGCGGAGTAGATCTCGTCGCACTCGGTTGCTTTCCGTGTTGCAATAGATCCTCTGATTATCGGCTGCGTCGGAAAGCTCGGGTATGGTGCATTTCTACCCAGCTCACCAGCGGGCCGTCCCCGATCCAGATTCGACGGTCTGTTTGCTGACGCTGTTTTGATGGCGAACCAAAATGTACTTGGTCGAAAGTCGCTGGCCTCATGGTGACATGACAACTGCCAACCTTCAGCCGCCAAGGCAGACTCGAGGTTTAGCTAATGATTAGGTTTGCTTGTGTCATAGCCAATTCCGTCTGTTCCTCGACGGCGCTTCGTCCTTAGCAGAGCGCCGTGTTTCTCAATCATCTGAAGGCGCCTGCAGCGCGTTCAAACCAGGAACCCGCGATTTAGCATGATAATATCGACGCGCAGTGACAATGGACACTCACTGTCCTTCCTCACATCTGTTCGATCATAGCAACGTGAGGATGGTGCTTATCGACTTTTCGCTGTGTAACACTGACATGCGCCCACGTCACAGGCCGGGCGACTCGCATCTACCTGCAAAATGAAGTCTTTCCACGCGACCAATTGCGATGGCCTGAGTGTCAAGTATCATTGACTATTGAATACCAACATATGCATTCTCGTCGTCCGGCGCCGCATATCCATCGCCGTGTTCAGCTTCTCCAAAATGAGCAGTTGAAACCTGGAATTCTCCGCCTGGTTCGCTGACAATTGAACACGTTGACGAGTAACAGCCACGATGCCTGGCGGGTTGGGCCAGACAAGAACTGTGTTGTTTTCTCATTCCACTTCTAAGCCCCCACGACCTCTTGGATCAAACAAGCATGAATGCCATAAGTGCATGCATCCGGGGCCTCAGATGATCCTCTGTGTTACGGGGGCAGGGCTGACACCGCCAATTGGGCTCCATAGTGAAGCCGATCCCGCAAGCTGAGCTGTCATCACGTCGTTGGCCACGGTTACATTCGGTCTGAGACAAGGCGGGTTGAGCCTCATTTCCCGCCTTCTCCTGCCGCTTGACGGTGGGAGTGTTTAACAGCTAGTAGCGTCAGGATCTACTTGCCTCCCTCTCATCTTTTACCTTTACCTTACTGAAGGGAACTATATGTGCGTGTCCCACGGCTCGGCAAATGTACACTACAGGGGATGGTTCACGGACAATGTCTTCTACACGGATGCCAAGACGTCGTCGAATTCCGCTCAGTGTACGGATTGAAGCAGCCTGCCATGATCTGTTGTATTCCTTGGCGCATGCAGTGTCTGGTCATGGCTTGCTGGATGGTTCAGCCCGCTGAGATGTCATTCAGACACGATCAGATTGTCATCTTCCAAAAAGCCAAGGAGAAGTGAGTATGACAAAACGAAGGATCGAATTACAAGCTTTGAAATGTGAACACTGCTACCCCAGAGGTCGGGAAGTAAGCCCAATATGCAGCTCGAATACATAGCCCCCTTCTCTTGAAATGACGTCAAGTTCTCAACTCAAATTGCCCCCTCTAAGCGGTCGCCTAAGAGATCATGTTAACTGGCTTGGGGAAAGGTTGTCTCATAGAAGGAAGCTGACATATTTCGCCGATCACTCACCTTCATCCATTTTGTGACACTCTCCAAAAATGACCATTCCACCCCCCTCGACGAGTCGTGCAGACAGCACATGTCATACATGTGTGCTTTCCAGGTCTCTGTCTACAAGAAATTGCCAATCGAGGCTGGCTGGTGGTGGTATGGTGATCTTACTGTATCATCGATCGACAGCTTGTGGCACTGCGTAAAACAACACAGATACTGTCCATATCAATTAAAACCAGATGATCCGTGGCCAGAAAGGAAACTAAAAGTAGGTAGGTTGCACCGGCTCAGCAGAGCCGTGAGCTGGATCGATTCGCAGGGACATCCCTCACCGAGCTCACCGACGTAAACCGACCAACAATTTGTCTGGGACCTCGGTGAAACAACGCCAAGTGGGCTCCGTACACAGTAGTGCCGCCCTGGAATCGACATCACCCAAGCTCCTGATTGCCACGACAGCTCGTTTTCTGCGCACCGCGCTGCTCTCCTGTTTGCGCCGTCGCTCGAAGGTCCTTGACGGCCTCTTTTGTCAAACCCTTCCTGTCGGCCTACTGGAAATCTGGCCTGTCCGACCTGAAACGAATAGTTGCGCAAGCCTTGCTGCCACGGCTGGCATAGCTCCCTGACGGCAACCCCAGCCGTCACTCGGCCGGCGGGGACAGGCACGCTCTCAACAACACACCGAACGACGAGACCCCAAGATGTCCGACTACGAGCGCATGCTTCTGGACTTTTACCAGCTGCCGACTGCCTACCCGAACGAATGGCCCGAAGAGAAGAACCAAAGCGATGCATCCGAGGACGAGGAGGACGCCAAGGACGAGAAGAAGGCAAAGCTGAACCGCCGAAAGTCGCGATACCAAGCCCTGGAGAGGGCCGTCAGCAACCGAAGCAGCACGATACCGGGTTCCCAGTCCGAGAAGGGCGGCATTGGCAACATTGTCCAGCGTGATGAGCCCGATCCATTGGGCACGACCGACAGCGTCGTTAGGACTCTCCGACAGCTGGGCGTCCCTATCCAAGATGACCCGCGGCTGCGTGAGTGTGCGAGCACAGAAGACTGTGATACCGTGCTGACCCATGACAAGGCAATCGCTTCCTCCTCTCGTCGACCACCTTCTCCCCCGCCCTGTTTCTGTCGCAGATGCACGCGACCGCTGACACCCAAAGCCTGCTGGCCGGTCTGGACACCCTCTCCCAGTCGATCGATCAAAAGTCTGCATCACTTAAGGTCCTGGTGGAGACGAACTTTGAGCGTTTTGTCAAGGCGAAGGCCACAATTGATAATGTGTACAAGGAGATGAAGTACCGGGGCGCGGAGCCCCCTCAACCAACAACGGGTCGCGCGCGAGCTCACTCTCGGCACGCCAGTCGCAGCAGTTTTCGCAACAGTAGCACCGGCCCTGCTCTCGGTAACTCGCTTCTCTCCCCCACCTCCGACGCGCGCAAGAAGAACGCGCTGGTTAAGGAAAGCGAGTACGGCGTTGCGGGCATCAAGGCGCCTCTACTGGACGTCTCAGCCAAGGCAGAGGATGTGTGGGGTCCGGCGCTAGGAGGCCGCGAGAAGGAGGAGAATCTCAAGGTGGTCTCCGCCAACCTCGAGCGGTTCAAAGAATATGTCGAACTGAGCGCATCCATTGCCGATAGCATCAAGCGCAGGGATTACGAGAGTTTGGTCGAGGAATACAACAAGGCCCGGAAGTTCCAAGACGAAGCTCGAAACCTGGCAGCGAGAATGGCCACGAGCCCATCGTCAGACACGCAGCTATACCAGGTCATCCTGGCGGCGCGCATGTGGCACGACGTCGACGAGCAAATTCAGGCCTTCAAGAGAGACGTCTGGAGGAAGCTCGTCACGCTGCACAACGTCACGAGGGCTGATAACCTCGGGCAGCAGGACCAGCACATGGAATTGATCGGCCTGCTTCTCGAGCTGGGCGTGGACGACAATCCGATCTGGGTCTGGTTGCTCAGTCGATACGACCACCTCAAAGGAAAGATCCAGTCTTCATCGGATCGCGCCAAGATCGAAGTCGAAGTCCTCCGCCGACGACTCGCCAACGCTGAGAAGCCCGGCCCGCATGCGGTTGCAACCCACCTCCGCTCTCTGGGCCGCGTCGCCGTGGAGAATAAGATTGGATCGGCCGACTCACCAGACGTGATCGAGCTGTGGGAGAAAATGCTAGCCTTCCTTACCGGCTTGCTTTCTGCGCAAGGCATACTGGGAGAGGTGGTCGACTTTTGGCAGACGGTGCAGGGGTTCCTCGATGGCAAGATCCAGCGCACGCTGCCCATCGGGTACAATGGCGAATCGCAGAACCACCACCAACTAACGGAGCAGGGTGCCGAGGACCTACAAAAGGGCACCCTGGAGCTGGTCGACATGATCCGCGAGACCGTCTACGTCTTCTTCGCGGGGCCCCCGCCGGAAGATATCTCACTGCTATTCTCGCCCCTCCCAATGTCGCCAAAGAGCCCGCCGTCTACTGGCGCCCTTACACCCACCGGCATGAGAGACCCGCGTCTGGCCCTCGACCCCAACAATATTCCTCCTCCCTCGCCAAAGCGTGGCGAGTCCTGGGAAAAGCTGGCGTTCTGGCCACCCTGGTCAAACTCGGTCAGCGGCGTCCACTATCTCGCAAAGATGCTCGCGCTCGTCGGTTCAGGAGCGTCGGATCTGGCGAGCATCGGCCCGGTTGCCAACGGAGCGGACGCCAGCGTCCTAGACAGGCTCAAGTCGCTCGTCAACATCTCCCGGGAGAGATGCGTCACGGCGCTCTGCGCAGCGTGGAACAAGGATGCCGAGAACATCAAGTATGTCGAAGACTGGCAGCGGTCGCCGGAGCTGGGCGACCTCACGCGCATGCCATCGAGCTTTTCCGCCTTCGAGGGCGCGTTGCTCGCCGGCATGCAGAAGATTCTCTACATCTCCGAGGCCATGTCCAAGCCTGGCGCGGGGGATATTGTCCTGCCGCCGCCTAGCAAGCTCCTGCAGATGGTCAGAAGCCAATACGTCACGACGCTCTATAAAGCGTTGAGCGGCATGGTGGAAAACGCCGAGCGCTCTGTCAAGAAGGCCGACGACGACTGGACCACGGACATTGACGGCACCATCGCCATGAGCACCCCGCCGGCGCCTATCGGCGGAAGAGCGACACTCGATGCAGGAGACAGGGTAAGTCAGTCGTGTAACTTTTGGTCCAATGCTGACAACTGCAGAACGTCCGCATGCTCCTTACCCTGAGCAACCTCCAATCCCTCCGCGCCAAGGTCGTCCCAGGCCTCAACTCACAGTTCGAGAACGCCTTCTCCGTGAAGCTCAGCGACGAGTCCAAGACGATCAAGGACGTACTAGGCCAGATCGACGCCCGACTGTTCCAGTCCTACACGAGGCCGGCCATCGACTCACTCCGCGGCATTGTGCAGGCCGGCGTCTCCTCGTCCGACTGGGTGCCCGAAACCGGCCACAAGCCGCGCGAGGCCAAGCCCTACGTCTACGAGGCCCTTCTCAGCCTCGTACTCGTCCACAGCCAGGTATCGACGACGTCGCCGACACTCACATCCCAGGTGCTGTCGTACCTGCTCGAGCAGACCAGCCGCGAGCTCCTCGACGCGTTCCGCACCCGCGAGCGGTACACTCTGGAGGCGCTCATGCAAGCCACCCTAGACGTGGAGTTTGTCGCGCAGACGTTGAGTCAGTACACCACGGATCGCGCGTCGCAGTTGCAGAGCGAGATTTACTCGGAACTCGACGGGCGCACGGATAACGACGCCCGCGCGAGGTTGCAGAGCGAGCTGCCGGAGATGCGCAGCGTGCTGAAGCGACTGAGGGAGGCGAGCAAGAACGAGTTTGCGTGTTTCCGCAAGCTGAAGCGTCCGGGTACGGCGCCGACGAGGACGGCGACTGGCGATTCTGTTGCTAGCGTCACGGGCTAGAGGCCGCCTCCGGAGTGCAGTCACAGGCTTGTTCGGTACTGAAAGAGGGGGGGTGATGATGGAGATTCCGGGATGGCCGTGATTACCGGGGCCGTGTTATTCGATTTTGCCACGTCACGCCGGCATGGGAGCGTAGAGTGATGGGCATGGTCGGTTAGGCGCAGTATGAGCCGAGGTTTTTCAATGTCGAGATGATTCGTGTCATTTTTACTGCTTCACATAGTAAGAATCTAAAATATCATATGACAAGTGTCATGAACATGGTTGGCATTCGCGAGCGTCTAGTAAAAAGGGTATCTACGGGGGCAAACGCCTCCTCCTTCAGAGTCGATGGGGTTTGTAGGTAGGTATGTGTGCGGGGCCGTCTATAAGCAGTGGAAAAACAATCGTTCTATCATGCCGTGGTTTTCTCGCTTTTACTTTTCCGTTCCGACACGGTTTGCCTCGCCGGGCGAAGAAGCACAGATAAGTCTTTGGACTTTCTTTCCCGAACAGTCATGTGCGGCCGAGGAAGTCGAGGTTCATCCGGAACCACCCCCTTTTTTGTTTTTGTTTGCTCTTTGACGCCAAGTTCTGTTAGTCCTTACTCGTTGGGGAGTTGTCGTTGGTCAACAATCCTTTTCGTCTTCCCGTTTCTTGGTATCGAAGAATTGTGTGTTTTGATAGTTTTTTGGTGTCATGCAATCATTCATCGTAGAAAGACAGGCTTTTTTTCTTTTCTTTTCGTGCATTCAGCTGATGCCGTGGTTGATGTCCAGTCCAGGGCAGTGGTTGTAGTGGTAGGGCCCTGCAGGCGGCGAGGAAGGTGGGAGACTGCTGGAATACGCTTCGTACTACGAAAGCGCCTGGGCCAGGGGTTCCGGCGCCGGGGAGACGACGGGGATGACGGCGTCCGGTGAGGCGATGGAGGGCGATGTGATGGGAGGGCCTGGAGGAGGAGGCGGGGGAGGAGTGGTGTGGCCGGAACTGGTGGGCGCGCCGATGTGGTGGCCTGCCGAGCTCTCGCCCTCCTTTGGCGGGAGGAGGACGTGACTGCAGAAGTGGAGTTCTAGAGAGCGCGAGGTCTCGGGGCTGAAGGCGCACGTTTCGAGCTTGCGGACGACGTCGTCATCTGGAGTGGTTAGTTAGCATCTGACTGCGAGAGTCGAGTGGGATGGGAGGACGTACAGTCGAGGTTCAGCGCGTTGAAGAACCCCACCACCGGAGCCACCTCCGCGTCAACCGTATCCATAACCGCCAGACGCCCGTCAAACGCGCGCATAGTTTTCGGGTGCGCCTTGCGCAGCGTCAGCAGCATCTTGAGCAGATCCGCGATGTTGCGCCCCTGGTCGACATACGACCCCGGCGGGCGGTCGAGTGGCCAGCGCTGGCGGAAGTCGTCCATCTCCCAGACCTTGAAGGTCCAGGTCGTCTTCTCGAGGCAGTGCAGGAGGATGAGGATGGCGAGGTAGACGTCGAAGCGGATGCGGGCTTTGCCGTTCTCGAGGCAGCGCTGGAGCTCGCTGATGAGCTTGTTGGAAACGTTGTTGGCGCGGCGCTCGGCGGCGGCGGAGAGCTGGAACGTGATGAGGTTGTAAATGTCCTGGTCGTCGCTGCCGGCGAAATCCTCGGGCCCGCGGGGGGCGACAACGCCGTCGCGCTCCTCGGATATGAACCACCCGCGCTCGCGGTCGAGGATCTCGATGAGGCCCCAGAGGTCGATGGCGAGCTTGAGCACCTTGCCCGTGGCCTTGTCTCCGGGGAACTTTTGGGCCGAGTCGAGCACGACCTGCATGAAGTGCGAAGGTTCGCGCTGGATGAGGGTTGGCAAGATGAGCTTTAGGAACTCCTCCATGCGGGCCGGGAGGTCCTCCTTGTCTTGGTCTACCATGACAACGTGGAACTGAGGCGTCGGAGGCGGCGCGGTTTCATCCCCGTTGGTCTGGTCCGAATTCTCGGCGGTGATGGACGGGCGAGGAGTGACTAGAGAGGCGAGGGTCAGGCTGGGGCTGTCCTGCCACAGAGACACGATCACCGAGGTGCCGTTCGACAGGAGCTGATAAGACTGCCGCGCCTGCTTGATTCTGGTCTGTGCCAGCACCACCAGCAAGGCCGCCGAGTACAGGGTAAGCTCTTGGTTGAGGCGGGTGCGCACGCAGGGATAGGTCCAGTGGCGGGGTCCTTGGATCTTGCGGCACTGGTCGCAGGGATCATGGGTGCCGCACGTCTTGCGGAGAATGCGGCATCTGATGCAGGCGCCCTTCTTCCGCGCGGCCTGGACCTCCTTGCGCCGGACGGGCGTGTAGGATTTCCTCTTGTGCTCGCTGGAGAGCCCGTTGCCGATGGGCATTCTTGTGCCGCCTCTGTGCGGAGGTGGGATTTGCGCCACGGGAGCATGAGTCGTGGGTGTGGGGTTGTGGTTGGTGGCCATGTAAGTCATCTCTCCCCAGGGCTGCTGTGGCACGTTGCTGACCTCGGGCATCGAGTTGTTGACTTCTGGAGGCGGCATGGGCGGGCTCATGACCTGAGGCTCGCTATGCTCGGCGCTGAGTTGAGGGTCCATGAGAGTGTGAGTGAGCTGGGCAGTGGCGGCGGCGGCAGCGGCGGCAACGGAGATGTTGGACGAGTCCAGAGGCGGATTGCTGGGATCCTGGGTTGCTGCCTGAAGATGTTCCAGTTTCTCTTCAGTTGTGAGATAGCTCAACGGGTTGGTATTGTCTTGAGTCGTCGGTTCTATCGGTGTCAGTGTTAGCGGGTGTGGGAAGTAGCCTCAGAGCAGAGGCAGCCTTTTGTCCCAAGACGAAACGATAAAGCGCTTGCGTTACAAACAGAAAGAAGAATGAATCCTCACCTCTTATCTCACGCGGAGGCCGACTGTCGTAGCTCACGGGCGGGTTTTCCAGGGTGAACTGCTCTTGGATCTCAAAACCGATGCCAAGCTGGTTGACCGCCGTCTCAGCAGCATCCCGGCCCATGACGGACGGGACTCCCACTTCGTTCTCTCCAACCTGTCGTGAAGCTTCAGCTAGCGTGCGAAGGGCGGACCAGCTGTCAGATTCTTCAGGCATGGCGGCGTCGAGTTGGTTGACGGTGAGATTTATGGACCGCGGTGCCGAGGTCCCAGAGTGAAGTCCTGCAAATTCGAGCGTCGCGCTAAGACGTTCTTCATGGGTAATCGCAGGGCACTTCTCGGTGATGTGCTTGTGTAAAACCTCGCCGCGACCCTTGGGGAAGTTCTCACCGCATAACTTGCAAGTGTGAGGGTATCGGTTGCTAGAGTCTGGCAACTTGGGGCCGCGGGTGAAATACTCCAAGATCACGGGGTTCGGTTTTCGCCCCATTTCGACGGTCGGGCGTCCGGCCTGAAAGAACCGGTCCTGGGCGGGTGGCCTTCGGCTCTGCGCATGAACTGTTGACCGCCAAAGGTCGTGTTGATGAAAGACGGCAGAGCGCTTGAGTCGCGGTGACCGCCTTTGAATTCTGCCCGAGTGACGGTCGAAGACGACGAATTGCTCACAGAGCAGTGCCCTGAATAAGCTGAAAAAGTGCCCGCAATATGGCAGCAGCCCGTTTAATCTGCATGAAAGTTTCTGCCTTTTGGGCCTCCACAGCGCGCGACACAAGACCAGTTTGCGCAACTTAGCTGGACCTCGAAAGCGATGCGATTCACAAATTCTGCCAAAATTTTACACCGCTCAGTCTTTTTTGGGTGAGGATAATCCGAGATTGAAACCTTTCGGATTAATGGCGGCGGGGCTAGACACGTGATGTGGCAGGCAAGCACCTTGTCAACCAGCTGTCACCGGCTGTGGTAGCGTCTTTACCCGGGTGCCTCAAGAGAGGTACTTTTCTTCACCATGACTTCTGGAGCTCCAGTACGATAACAACATTGACGATCAGGACAACAATCATGCGACCTGTGACGATGAAAGATTCGTGTACAGAAAACACGAATCCCAAGAGCTCGATAGCCTTCTTCTTCTTTTCTCTCTCTCTCCTTCTTTTGGATCATCGGCCAAATCAGTCAATGTCATGCAACTTCCAGAGGTCTGCTGTCTTTTTAGGCCAAGACTTTCAGTAGCCCATCAATATCTCTTCCGATCAGCAAGAATGGTCGCCACATATCGAAAAAGCCCGTTAAGATGCCGTTGGAGCTTCCCCGTCGATCTCGAAGAGAGTATCTTTGAATCCCCACACTAATCCCTCTGATCGGTTGCTCACTTCAGTCCACACGTGCGTTGGCGCATCCCTTTAACAGGGCCAAAGTCCCTTCCTTGCGAACCAGTCTCCTCCTGCAGCATGCAGCAGTCTCCAAGCGATGCGATAGTAAAATCATCAGTTGAAAAAGTTATACTACCGCCCAGATCTTTGATAACCCCAGCGAGGCAGATCATCATTCCATGAGCTCAACTGCTCCATCGCTAGCGCAGTGTCTCATTCTCGACGTAGCTGCCGTCAACTGACACCGCCTCGTGTCCGCCTGTTCCTGGGAATGGGGGCCGCGAGCTAAGCAAAGCTGGGGTCCTCGGCAGTGTTGTCGCTCAGTGGGTCGCCGGCACGGGCGCCGAACAAGCCACATGCGAGGACCGAGTGCTGCCCCGGCCGTGTGAACGAAGACAAGACAAAGTGATGGTGCTGGTGAACGGGTATGGCTGGTCACTCACCACCAAGCCCGGGTCTCGGCATCTAGACGCCAGGACATATCTCCCATGGCCTGCGCAGCCCGCGCAATCGCTCCGTCGGTCGGTTGGTCTGGACGTACAATACCTGGGGATATTGTACGTCCAGGCCAACCATGGCTATTTCATCCCACGGTTCACGATTAAAAGTAACGAGTACTGCGTGAGTACAGGCCTGCCAATGATAGCTCGCTCGCGAGAACCAACACCATCTTTGCAACTTCGCCTTGCCCAGCGTTGCAGTCGCAACCTGCCAGGCCGGATTCTGGCGCTTAATTCTTGGCTGCCTCGGATGCTACGACAAGCGAGGTTGGAGACGCCGTGAAATGAGCCAACACCGCCATGACGAATGCGTTCAAACACCAAGCCTTGTGCGCGGCTCACGGCACTCCAGGCGTTGTGCACCGTCATCTGCAGCCGTTGAACCCGTGTTGTCTCAAATACCGCCATCCGCGCTGTCTCTTTTCTTTTCCGGCTCGCCTCTTATTCACATATTCTCATCATGCCATCCTAGAAGTCGTCTCATCCAGTCAAAGTCTTTAGCTCCGGCACGTTGCTAGTCATTCGTTATCCACCCCGCGATCCGCGCAGAATAGAATACCACCTCGTGGAGGCTCCTGCAACGGTGTTTCGTTTTGCCTAGCCTTTTGTTTATCGAATCCTCGTCGTCGTCGTCTGCCTTCCACTTTGGGACGCCGCTTATTCGACGTCGTCGGAGGGCTTGATCCGGAGACTCGTAGAAGCTCACGTGAGGCTTTCGAGTCTTGAGAGGAGGTATAAGAGCGCTGTGTTCGCGGAGAAGTGAGACTGCAGTATTGCCAGGACAAGACAGTCTCGTCCCCAAGTTGCTGAAATGCGCCGCTTCACTCTCTTACACATGGCCTCGGCCGTGGCCGCGCAGTCTGTTGATCTTTCCGGCTATGTCTTGACCGATGTAAGCAGTTCTGATTGTCTTTATGAACCCGCTAACACTTCTCAGACTGGGTCCGTCGGTGGAGGCAACACATTTCCCGGCGTATCCAGGCCGTTGGGTATGGTCAAACTGGGACCAGATCTAGGAAATGGTGTTGACGCGTACTCTGGCTATCTGCCTAATGGTCACTTCATCGGCTTCTCCATGCTCCACGAGTCCGGCACGGGTGGTGCGCCCAAGTATGGCGTCGTCAACCAGATGCCTATCGTGGGATCCATCGAGAACCCCATGGCTCAGAACACTGATACCCGTGCCCAACCAGACGAGACAGAACTTGGCCGCTACAAGTCGTATCTCAGTTCCGGGGCTACCGTCGAGCTGGGTGCTGCCGAGAAAGCTGGTTTATATCAGTATACCTTTCCTCGCGAGCGCGAGGGCTTCAGATATGCCGACAGCAATGGCAACAACCACATCATTTTTGATGTGTCTCACGTTCTCCCATCGTACAGAGGGCAAGGACTGGGGCAGAACTACCTAGGAGGCAAAATTGAGGTCAAGCAGGGCGAAGACTTTCACTACGAGGGCTACGGGTACTACGATAATGTAAGTGACCTCGCTGAACTGACATGGATACGGCTGACTAGTCTCAGGGCTGGAACCGTGCCGAGGAGTGGAAAGTCTACTTTTGCGGCTACTTTGACCGTCCAGTGTCGTTCAAGACTTTCCTCGGTGTCGACCGCACGTCGAACGAGTTGGCCGACTATGGCGTCGAGACGACTTACGAGTCCAGGACGCAGCGGCTTGGTGCAGTCTTCAGCTTCAAGGATAGCGACGTCAAGTCGAGAGTGGGAGTTTCCTTTATTTCCACCGCCCAGGCCTGCAGCAACGTCAACAACGAGATCCCAGCAGACAGAAGCTTGGCATCTGTCAGGCAAGCCACCCGAGACGCCTGGAACGCGGAGGTGCTTTCCAAGGTCACAACCTCGGAGAAGAACACGACGAAGCTCAACCAGCTGTACTCTGCGCTGTATTTCATGAATTTACTTCCCACCAACAAGACGGGCGAGAACCCCTTGTGGGAGTCTTCCGAGCCATACTACGACGATATCTTTACCTTCTGGGACACTGTAAGCTCTCCTTTCCATCACGCTTCGAGACGATACTGATGAACCGTAGTTTCGCTGCACGACTTCTCTCTTGCACATACTCCAACCCGAAGCCTACGAAGAGTTCATCCGCTCCATGATCGACATCTGGCGCCACGAGGGCTACGTCTCGGACGCCCGCTCATCCTTCTTCAACGGCGCCGTTCAGGGCGGCAGCAACAGCGACAACGTCCTCGCCGACGCCTACGTCAAGGGCGTCCGCGGGAAGGTCGACTGGGCCGACGGCCTCTCCGCCATGCTTAAGAACGGCGAGGTCACACCGCCCAACAACAACGACCCGCGCGACCGCTCCAGTTCCACAAAGGAAGGCCGCGGCGCACTGCCAGACTGGCTCGAGCACGGCTTCATCACGCCTAAATATGCCCGCGCCGTCACCCGCGCCGTCGAGTACTCCACCAACGATTTTGCGATCCACCAGGTCGCCAAGGGCCTGGGCAAGTCCGAAGTCGCCGAGAACTACCTCCGTCGCTCGCGGAACTGGCGCAACCACTGGAACGAGAACATGACGGCTCACGGCTTCAGCGGTTTCATGGGTCCCCGCCATGCCGACGGCTCGTTCCCGCCGCAGGACCCCCTCAACTGCGGCGGGTGCTACTGGGCCGAGCCGTACTACCAGGCCACGCCGTGGGAGTACTCGTTTAACGCGCACCACGACGCCGCGCATATGGTCACCCTCGCCGGCGGTCCGGAGCGCTACGCTGAGCGCTTGGAGAAAACGTTTGAACCGGGCGCATACTCGGGCAACGGCGCCTTTGGCAACACCATCTTCAACCCCGGGAACGAGCCCTCTTTCGGTACCCCGTTCTTGTACAATTTCGTAAACAAGCAGCACCTCACCGTCCAGAGGTCCCGCTTCGTGGCTGAGTCGTACTACAAACCCACCCCCGGCGGGCTACCCGGAAACTCCGACGCCGGCGCCATGGAATCGTGGCTGCTGTGGAACATGATCGGTCTCTACCCCCTGACGGGCCAGACGACCTTCCTCGTAGGCTCGCCGTGGTTCTCAGACCTCAGGATCGCGCTAGGTGGCGGGAAGGAGCTGAGCGTCACATCGACCGGCGGGACGGAGGAGGGGTTTTACGTGCAGTCGCTGCGCGTCAATGGCGAGGAGTGGAACAAGTCGTGGGTTACGTGGAACGACATCTTCGCCGAGGGCGGAAAGCTCGAGTTCGAGCTGGGGCCGGAGCCAAAGGACTGGGCCACGGGCGAGCTGCCGCCGAGTCCGGCCAGCGAGGAGCACGAGCAGCCTGCGGCGCTGAGAGAGCAGGGGAGGAAACGATGGAGGCGTCGCGACGAGCAGGAGGTCATGGGCGGATAGCACGGCATGACGACGAGACAAAAAGACGAAGTCAATTTTTCTAGGAAATTCCCCCATCTACCAACGAGGGGCAATGTTTTATTCTCTCGGAAACATCTCGTTCGTATTCTTGACACAAACTCCTTCGCTATGCCCGTATTACTTAAACATAGAACGCGGAGTTAGGGTATCAAACTCAAAAGGTAAGCAAAGCAACATGAAACCTCAGTGGGGTTGACTGGTGCCCCAAACATTCTTGAACTCATCCTCGTCTCCCACGCGGAAGTTGTTGTTAAAACTGTCTTCACGTTCGCTCTCCGCCCATGGGGATGCCAGGGCCTCCTCAGGATGCGGAGACGCTTCGTTCGTATCCGAAGGATGCTCAGCCTCTGGTTTGGGTGGTCCTTCAGGTTTAGGGGCGTCTGCAACTTCGGCGGCCGGGCTCTGGGGTCTCGCGGCAGGGCCAGACTGGGACCGCTCAGGAGACAGCGACGACCCCGATCCCGAGGCTTCTGCTGTAGGTTGCGGTTGCGGTTGCGGTTGCAATTGCTTCTGCTTCTGCTTCTTCTTCTTTTTGCTGGCAACCAACGCCGGCTTGTCTGGCCCGGGTGATCGCCGAAGGTGCTCCGTCGTCGAGTGAGATGAGGACCTGAACCCTAAGCTGCTCTGGGAAGACATATATCTCTTGCTCAACGGCTCATTCGCAGTAATGACAGGGTACTTTTCACATCAGCGGGGTTCACCTGAATTGGGGAGGCGACAACTCACATTCCAGTCTCCGAACTCCAGCTCACGTGCCTTGTCGTAGAGCTGCTCCTCCTCAGGGTCAATTTGGGGGTCGTTGGCAAGATCTTCGTTGAATGTGCCATTCGCGTAGTTGTATTCCTCGCTCGGCCCGCCAGCGGTCCCTACGAGTAGCGGATCCCGTTCGTTCAGGTCGCGGTTCACCTGACGATCGACCTGGCCGGGCGTTGGAATCCAGTACTTCCCCTTGCCACCCCTCGAGTATCGCATGCCCTCCTTGAGTCTGCCCAGCCTGGCGCGAGATTCTTCGTGTGCCATGATCTTGTCGCCGGAGTCGAAGGCACGGTAGCCATACTTGTCGCCTGTGAAAGTCTCCCTGGAGTCCTCGATGAGGTCCCTGATGCCGTAGGCGTCGCGCAAGGCGAACTTGACAGGCATCCTGGCGGACAGGATGCTGTTATCGGCAAAGTCGTGCCACGAGAAGGCGTACCAGTGGGCGATGGCGAAGCCGGGCATTTCTATGCAGATCAGAGCGTCTTGGATGGCAGCAGCCAGATTGTTCGGGGTGTAGCCCTCGACGTTATCGGGAATGGCCCCGAGCCAGACGAGGATGGACAGCAGGAAGCCCTGCCAGTAAGAGGCGAAGATGATGAGCTTGATGCACAAAAACTTGGGCACCGGCCGGAAAGGCAAGAGGTCCTGGTGCATGCAGACCCAGAACAGACCGAGCGAGTACAGACTGAGCGTCACACTGATGTTGTAGACCAGGCTGCTCCAGAAGTAGCCGGAGTCGACGCCAATGTATCCTTCCTTGTACGTGCCTGTAGCCTTCATGATGACGGTCGCCAGAGCCAGGACCGGCTTCAGCCAGGCGTACTGAAGGATGCCTCGCTTGATTGCCAGGAAGGTATGGGGGTCGGAGATGTCGACTCGCGGCAGCACATGGTTCATCGGCCAGAGATGTTGGACGGGTTCCCGGCCATGCGTCATAATGATCAAAGCTCTTTCCCCGCCGAGGTAGTTGATCAGGAGCTGGAAGAAGGTGTAGATGGTGAAAGCCTAGCTGTGTCAGTCACGCCGGACGAACAGTTTCACAGCTAAAAGAGGCATACCTCGTATATGTCGCGGATGGGATCCAGAAATGACGCAGCCTTGATAGAGACCATGCTCGTCCACGAGGCGATGGAGTATATGGGGACCCTAGGACAGTCAGATTACCGCCCTATGGCCTCCTCGTCGGTGGACGTACATGAGCAGGATTCGAACGACATAGCGTTGGAGAAGGGGCTTTCGGTAATTTTTGCTGCAGCATGGGATTAGTGGTGTCAGACGAGCGGTTCGTGATAACCTACGACTGCAAGAAAATGGAACTGTTGAAATACGTCAGCTCAGATGCGATACATTGGGTTTGCGGGCAGAACTCACAAGGCCGAGAGCAGCGTTGCTACCAGGGCCGCAACGCCAGCCACGATAATCGTTGCCGTGGTGAGCTTCTCACCGGTACCGCCCCCCATGATGTCTGCGGCGTGTACGAGGCGTCGGGCGAAGCGTCGAGTGCCGTGTATCGTGGTGATGTGGTCGTGTGCTTAGCTCATAGCTATCGGGAAGCTCAAGATGGCAGACGAAACCAAAAGACGAATGCGCTGCAAAACCGAAAATAAAGTCGAGGGAGCTGCTGGCTGAGGTAGTATGATGCGGGAGCGAATAGAACAGAGATGAGCGAGGGGAACAGTCGAGTTATTGGACAACGCGATGCGGCGACAACGATGACGGTAGACCGTGCTGCCCTCACTCGACCTCTGTGCAATGCAGCTCGAAGGATTGCGTACTTGCGCACGCCTGCTGCTATTGCAATGGAGGTACGTATCGTCTCAGGAAGAGGTGTGTGTACGTCAGGCGGGCCAACCCATGACAGCTGCACCACATGCGAAGGAGCAACTGTCCCGGGACGAAGGGTCAGCAGAAGCTCCAGTTGAAATTAGTGGATTGATATGTTGTACACCTGTTCCGTGCAAGTACACTACTACCTCTATAAAGTTTATTCTGGAGGCTCCAAAGTAATAGGGTGAGGCCTGTTTAGGGCCTGCTTAGTTACCGCTATTTACCTGGTGAATGTTTGATCTGTATCCGTATACCTACGCAGCTGTTAAAAACTCTGCACGTATGACTCTGATTGAGTATACGCAAATCATCCCTTACCTAAGGAACTTCACAGTTCTGTCCCTCCTTCTCTGACCTTTCAGACCTCTCTACCGTCTACCAACTCAACCAGTAGATATATAGAACAGACAAAGACCCCATGTCGACATTCGGCCACTACTTTCGCGTGACGACGTGAGTCCTCGCCCCCCACTAAACTGCTGGGAACGCAAGACAACGGCCTACTGACCTCCATCGTCGCAGCGCCGGCGAGTCTCACGGCAAGACCGTCTCCTGCATCATCGAGAACTGCCCGCCAGGGCTGTCCCTCGTCGAGTCCGACATCCAGCCGCAGCTCAACCGCCGGCGCCCGGGCCAGTCGGCCATCACAACCCCGCGCGACGAGAAGGACCGCGTGACTATAGGATCTGGTTGCGAATTTGGGCGCACGTATGAACAACCCTATAGGAATCCATGATATTTGCCACGGTGCTAATACCCTAGGGTTGCAGATTGGGCACACCCATACTCCTGACCGTGCCTAACGAGGATCAACGCCCTCACGACTACGGCTCGAAGACCATCGACCTCTACCCGCGCCCCTCTCACGCCGACTGGACTTACCTTGAGAAGTATGGTACCAAGGCCTCGTCTGGTGGCGGCCGAAGCAGCGCCCGCGAGACTATAGCCCGCGTCGCCGCCGGCGCCGTTGCCGAGAAGTGGCTGCGTGAGGCCTACGGCGTCGAGATTGTTGCATTTGTTTCCTCAGTTGGCAATATCAAGCTCTTCGAGGACAGGCTCATAACCGACAGCGACGATATCGACTCTCTCAGTGGCCACCCGAAGTTCCTCGAGTTTGTTGACTCCCTAACCCGCGAGAAGGTAGATGAGTTCCTTCCCGTGCGCTGCCCCGATGCTACCATCGCGAAGCGTATGGAGGATAAGATTGCCGAGCTCCGCGATCAACATGACTCTACTGGTGGTACCGTCACCTGTATCATTCGCGGGTGCCCTTCTGGCCTCGGCGAGCCATGCTTTGATAAGCTTGAGGCTCTCCTCGCCCACGCTATCATGTCTATTCCTGCTACCAAGGGCTTTGAGATTGGCTCTGGGTTCCGCGGCGCCGAGATGCGCGGATCCCGCCACAACGACCCCTTCGTGTCTAACCCTGTCGCTGACGCTGCGACGCCGAGCGCTGGCGTTGGCATTCCTCCCTCCCGCCTGCAGACTAAGACAAACCACTCGGGCGGTATCCAGGGCGGCATCTCCAACGGCATGCCCATCTTCTTCCGCGTTGCTTTCAAGCCCCCCGCTACAATCTCCCAGGACCAGACCACTGCTCGCTACGACGCTTCGGGCGAGGGCATCCTGGCCGCCAAGGGCCGTCATGATCCTAATGTTGCTCCTCGCGCGGTTCCCATCGTCGAGGCCATGGCCGCTCTGACTATTGCTGACGCCCTCATGGCTCAGCACGCGAGGCAGATGGGCATTAAGGTTGCTGCACCTAGACGGTAGTACAATTTGAAGCACGGGTACTTGACTTACTACGACTGAACGTGAAAACTAAGGGGGGACAATGGCAGTACTAAAACGGCCAGGATGCAGGGACTTGCGAAGACGCATAGCGATGGGCAAATAGATCGTTTATTAGACTTCTTCGGACCTGTCCATGTCTGTCCTTACCTGATGAAAGCGGAAATGCCTTCAAGCCCGGGCCGGAGGAAAGGGTCTATCTTGCAGCGACGGTGATTATCACAATACTGATCTGTTCTTCCTCTGCCCACCTACGTAATAAGTCCCTTCGCATGACCAGGAGCAGCCCCTCCATTGCGCTGGCAGCAGAGGGCCTGGAGATGTTTGAGGCCTTGAGGCATCCCCGATTGGCGAGCACAGCGAGATCAGCATTCTCCTTACATCCGAAGGAATGGCCCTGGGAAGCGTCGGCGCTCACGCAATAAGAGGCGAAGGGTAATCGTCAGCGACGATGAGAGAAACCAGCCGTGGGAGGAAGACGAAACGGAAAGTGAGGATAAGGTACCTCTGGTAGGTATGTAGGTAAGGTAAAGATAATTATTAGTGAATGATCAAGCGTCAGCACCTGTCTCGAAGGAACACACATGCTCGGCTACGTCACCTCCAAGGGGTCATCTTCGGCACTGAAAAACAAACCACCACCACACTTTAATGCGAAGTGTTGTTCACTGCAGGATAATAGCTTAAGCTCAGGCTGAGCGCTAGAGACGGATTAGGACAGCAAAAAGACAGTCGGGGGGATCAATTGGTAGGTATCCGTATTCAGATACCTGCCTATCAGTGGACTCCGGGCAGGCATTTGAGGATTTGGTATTGCGCCTCAGGCCTTGAGATGTGCTGAGGGTGTCCACCTCCCTGAAAGTGATCCCCATGAGACGATTCGGTCACACAAAGGGGAAACTAGCGCCAGAGATTCAACTGGTCGGCAGGCCGGGTCCTCCCCAGACAGGCCAGGGGCCAGATTAGCGCGAGACAAGCGCCCCGTCACATGGACGCGCCCGCGAGACTCAACTGCCCGCAAATGGAAGACTGCGAAGACTGCCCACGCTTGTACCCTGTCAACCAGCTGTACGGTGTACCTACCTACCTAAGGCACTTGCAATTGTTCTGGCGAGGTGCATCATCGCGCATTGCATCGCACCGCATTACATGCCGAGCTTCCATCTCAACCTGACGCTACTCACCGCATTGTGCTTGCCTTGCCCAAGCTTGTGTCTCAACAATCGACAGACTTTTACCCGTCATATCGGTCTCGCGACACATCCGATGCTCGTTCTCGACGATTGCTAGCACTGCCTGTGACTGCTAGCTAGCATCTGCGCTACTTGAATCACAACGACGACGTCGAGCTTCATCCCCTGGCCAGAGACCGCCACGCGATCTCGAGCGATGGCCGCGAGGTAGACCAAGACATTTCCAACTCGATGCTACTGGTCTCGACCTAAAGACCTCGTTTTGCGCCTACGCGACCGTCACGATGCCACAAGAAGGGGAGCCGAACCCTACGCCGACCACAACACCGGCCTTCAATGGGTAGACACGCACCGCTTGCTTTGTTGAGCTCACACTGACTGGTTGCTCGTGTCTTATAGGGAGTTCCTGGCATATTTGGTAGTATGCGGTGCTCTGGCTGTCTTCTTTCTCCTTTACTTCAACCGAGTCTTCGGGTCGCTCTTGTCGTGGGGCCTGCGAACGTATACTTGGCATCGCTACCGCATTTACATCGACATACAGGCGCTTCAAGTCTCTCTTCTGGGCGGTCGAATATTCTTCACCGGGCTACGATACCACGGCAACAACGAGACTTTTCTCATTCAGCATGGATATGTTACTTGGCGATATTGGCTGCGCCGTGTGCGAGAGGTGGACATCAAGGCCTCGGCCCAGCAGCAGGCTGAACAAGTCCCAGGAGCCACCAATGGACGTCGCCCCAACCTTCCCTGTCGAGTGACCATGTCTTTGGTCGGGTTAGAGTGGTTCATCTACAATCGAAGCCCGGCGTATGATAGCGTTTTGGCTGGGTTGAAGGATCCCCCAACGGCCGAAAATGTGTCGACGGCCTTCGAACCAAAGGAGGAGACGGCATCTCTTCGCAATAGAGGACAAAAAGACGCTGAAAAGTCGGACCAGTCGCCGGAGACGTCAGAAAAGGAGACACCGGCGGCGGCCTTGCTCTCCAGGATTGGGAATACTCTTGGCCGTCGTGGGTCGTCCGCAAGTCAAATAAGCACCCCATCCGAGACTCTGGAGGGCGGCGGCTCTGATGCGCAGTCAAAGTCCGACCTTCCGTTTCTCTTGCAACTATTTCCCATCTTCGTTACGTGTCAAAAAGCGGCTGTGGTAATGGGGAATGACAACACCAAAGCCATTCTCATCGTAAAGGCCGACGGGCTGTCGGGAGAAATTGATGCCTCCAAGACTTCGACTCCGGACCCATACAGGCAGATATTCAAGATCAAATTCCAGCATCCCATCGTAGAAATGAGGGAGAACGAAGACTTCAAGGAAGACCAGGCGACGCGAGCGAGCCGGGAGAAGATGGCCGTCGAGGAACCCAGTCCAACATATAAGACCTCTTTCTTCAAGAGACACCGCCGACGCGCCCTAGGACAGCTTCGAAATCTGGTGCCCTATTGGCGGAAATCGGTGGAGTCTTTTTCTTTGGGATCCCGGAGTCCGCTCAACACAGCTGTCTCACAGATCCCTGGGTCCAGTCATTGGCAAGGGCTTGCCCGATACCTCGACGAAGACGAACAGGACGCCAGGCTACGATGGGCTGGCGTGGAATATGCCGCCGAGTCCACCATTGTGGACAGTCCTGAAGCGACGCTGACCATATACTGGGATGTGGTGGGCAAAGTGACTGCCGAAGCCACCAGGAGACAACCCAAGGAAGCTAATGCGCCAACGTACATCAACGGCGACGAAGCCCCTGCGTGGGGCATAAATCTGGCAATACAGGGTGGAATCGTGAACTATGGGCCATGGGCGGATCGTCAGCGAGCAGACCTCCAGCGAGTTTTCGTTCCCAGCTTGTCCAAGGACGCCGTCCCAGCCAGTCCTCTCGCCGAGGGCGCGTATCGTATGCCCACCCAGTTCAAGTTATACATCGAACTGGACGACGAGGTCACGCTTCGTATACCTATCCGAGAGGACTCCAAAAACTGGCGGTGGAAGGGCAAGGAGCCGCCCATCAAGACGACGCCGCCCCAGCAGAAGCGCAAACAAAGGAATCGGGCCAAGAAGAATACCAAGACCGACGCTGCCCCGGTCCGTCCGGGAGGCTGGCTTGACTTCATCGTTCCGGGCAATGCCACCATATCCTTCACAATGGACATGCTCGCCAGCCCTACGGGATACCACATGAAACTCGACGTCGACCTGCCCAGCAGCGAGCTCGCGAGCAGCGTCAACCACGAGCTCCTCTTCAGGTCGGGCCCTCAGCGCATATCCTGTGATCTGTCTACTCCTCTCAAGTGGAACTCACTGCGTTCCTGGTACTTCAACATTGTCTCGGACGAACTGGAGCTCTTCATCCTTAGGGACCACGTCTTCCTCCTGATCGACTTGGTTGACGATTGGGCAACCGGCCCGCCGGCTGAATACTTGGTGTTTACCCCTTTCCGGTACTACTTGAACTTGGAACTCCGCAACGCAACGCTATATCTGAATGTCAACGACGGAAATATCATCAATAACCCCACCGATCTCGATGACAACGCGTACGTCATTGCCAAAAGTCCGTCCCTGGTGGCCAACGTGTGCATTCCCATCGACAAATTTCGACCGAGCATGAACGCCGTATCCTTTGCTTTTGGAGCGGAAACCTTCTCCCTGTATCTTCACGTCCCACCCTGGAACACTCAAGCTGCGTTCATCACATCGAAGGAGATAGGTCAAGGTGAAAATTTTGAACTTGACGGCAAATATCACTACAATGCAACGACGTCGACGTCCAATATCGACACGTTGAGTCTGAACCTCGGTCTTCAGTCGCCCACCGTGACATTATACGGCTTCCTTATACGATACTTCCTGGTGCTGAAGGACAACTATCTCGGTGACTACATTCATTTCAAGACATTGGAGGAGTATCAAGACCTTCTGCGAGCGAAGGAGCTGAACCCCGATGCGGAGCTGGCCAACCGACCGCCACCCAAAAAGTCAAACGACCTCGATGTAATTCTGAGTGTCAAAATCGACGATCCTCGCATTCTGCTGCCATCCAACTTGTATTCCAGTCAACGGCACATTCAGATAGAGACAGCTGGGCTTTCCCTGGATCTGCGTTTCACTAATTATTACATGGATCTACAGGTCAATCTAAGCCCTCTCAACATGTCGCTCGGCAGCGCGGAGTCAGGCATGGAGACCCCCATCAGCGCAGTCTCGAGCACCCAAGTATTCGTCGACGGCATCACGATCTATGGCCACCGTCTCTTCGGTCTTCCACCCACCGAACCAACATATCTCTGCAACTGGGACATCTCAGTGGGCACAGTGTCCGGAGAGTGCTCTACCGACTTCTTGGCAGCCTTGGTCAGCGGCGGTAAAGCGTTTGCGTTCGAATTTGACGACGACGAAAACGCCCTTATCCCGCTGTCTTCTATTGTCGTTTACGACGTCACCTTTCTCAGGGTCGCGGTGCAAGGAGTCCAGGTCTGGTGCCATGTTGATGAGGCGGCTTTCTTGTTCTCGACTGGCACCCTGGACGTCAAGTTTAACGACTGGGCTCGGACGCACTACTCTCGACGAGCGGATATCAAGCTTCCCGACCTTCAGATATCGTGCGTCAATTCAGAATCTGCGATGCGTCACAAATGGAAATCACAAAACGGCGTCGAGACAGATGCCTTCTTTCAAGCGTCTATCCGCGTTACGGTCATTGGAAGGAAGTTCCACTTTTCAGAAGAGCGCAAGCTGCAACAGGAACTCATTCGGCGAGAAGACCAGAGAACAGGTCGTGCGGAGTTTCTACTTCTTCCTGGCATCTTGGATGACCTGCTTCCCGATCAGCTTGACCCGCCTGCTCAGGGGGCGCCTCCGATCCCACATCCTACGGTCATAGACGGCGCCGATGGGGATCATAGATCCTTTGACAGTCACACAACATACGGCCAAGGCCATCGACTTCGTCACAAGAGCTCATTCCTGTCAACAGCGACAACGTCGAGCAACAACAGCGTGTTAAGGCCCAGAAGCTCGATCAGATCACGCGCCAAATCGAGACAGTCAGATCTTCTCAATCCCGACAGTCCCGAAGTGACGGGAAAGCGACAGCATCAACGTGACGTGTCGACGTCTACCGGGCGTCACTCGGCCTTTTACAGTGCCGTCGGGGACTTTCAACGAGATGCGAACCATTACTCATCCGTGGCCTTTTCCAGCCAATTCATCGCACCGCCCTTCCCTCTAGAAAGCACCCGCCCGGACACGTCAGAAACGGTCATGCAAAGCGTCGAGCCGGACGAAAAGGGCTCCCAGTTTCTCTCGTCAGAGTTTCGTCTCGGGGACATAGATCCTCTTACGCTAGCAGAGGACAGGGTGCATAACAGCTTCATCATCGAGATCCCCTCAGGAGTCACGACATTCCTGACTCCCTCTGCCATTAAGAATGTATCCGTTCTACTCGCTGCGTTACAACCTAGTGAACCAGAATATATTCTCGACAGCCTGCAGATCTCGTCTATGACCGATATCTTCGACGCTCAAAAGAAGAAGAAAGTAGATGGCGAGATCATGGATCTCCTTGTCAGGATTCCAAAAGCTAGTATACGATTTATCAATTGTTCATCTCCCGATCAAATTAACCCCGGCGGCGAAGAGAAGGACCAGTACGACGTGGCCTTTTCGAAGCTGTCGCTATCCCTTCGATCGACAGACGCGTGGGAAAACCCGGCGGAGCCTGTCAGGAGCAATAAACGAACATCGGTTCTCTTGAGACTTGGCTCCGCGGAGGTGTCCGCTTCAGAGCGACTCTCTGGCGCCGACGAGAACCAAGCCGCGTTTATGGCCCAGATTGATCGAGTGATGCTCTCACTCGGTTCAAAGGACGTCACTTACATCGACGCGGATATCGGCGGCATCAAGAGCAGCACCGCATCAGAGAAGATTGAATACCTTGCCTCGCTGATCCATAGGACTGGCGTTGTCGCTGCAGAGCTAGGCGAAGTATTGGAGCTGACCATATCCCGGCACGAAGACCGTCTGAAGCACTTCATCTACAAGCTCATGACTGACGGGCCGCCAGTGGGTGATCCGACATTCTTGACACGCCCGTCGGCTGTCTTGAGATCCGCGTCAGAGCACCTTCGAACATACGATTCGTGGAAAATGTCTGCCAGGCTTCGTCAGATATGGACGAGATTGCCAGCCATCTTCAAGGACGAGCTGCAACTTGCTTGCCTATCGGGAACAGTGGATCCGCCTCCCCAAGACGCCAGACAAAGGGTCATTGACGCCTTTCAACGATGGCGAAGCTGGGATCTTCATAATGTGGCAGCATCTGAGCTTCTCCAGAACGTTTTCGGCTCGATGAACGCTGACGGCACCTCGGACACGACCGCGCTGCCTGTCATGGCCGCACTTCGACTAAGGGACATCCAGCTTCTTCTGGATCCCGGCCCAAAAGAAAATAGGATCATCTTTTCCGACATGACAACAAGGCTGGAGAAGAAGACTGTTGCGAGTCCAGTGCCCGACGGTGAGGCTAAAGGCATGACTGTCCTCAATGTGTACTGTGGCGAGGCAGCCGTCATGCTCAACTGGGAGCTGTGCGAGCTTGCCGAAGATGTCTTGAGACTCTACAACAAATCTAGCCGCAAGTCGAGCTCCCAGAAGGAACCAAAGACTGATACTCCTCCCTCCAATAAGTCAACGTCCAAGGACACGTTCCACGTGGTTCTGGCTATCGGGCGAGGATCGGTGGAGTTTGATACCATCAACTTGAGCGCGACAACGCTTGGCCACAATCTCAAGGCGTCTTGCTTGTTAGGGGAACACGAAACGACTGGTTCGTCGGTGAACTTCATCCTGAGCTGTGATGCGATTACCTCGCGACTACATCACCGTTCCGAGTTGCTGGGAATGTTCCAGCTGAGGGACCCCAGTGTGTTTGTCTCCCACGAACTGCTCGAGACGGACACAACGTCCTGCCACACGATCAAATCAACTGCCAGCAGCAGGGCCCTGACATTTGCCGTGAAGCAGGACCCCCTCTATATGGTAGAGGTTGTCGACTACCTTGTAAAAGACGAGCTGACCCAGATTCACAAGCTTCAGAAGCAGCTGCCGCAATCCCCTAGTCCTCGCAGGAACAGCATCAAAATAGCCGAACGGCTATCTTCCTTCCGTGTCAACGTAGCAATGTTTCTAGACGAGTATCTCATCAGTGTTCCGCTACTGCAGTCAATGACCTACAACATCTCTGGGGTGGTGGCGCGAGCAGCGGTGGCTGCCAACTTTGGCAAGGAACTCATCTTCGACTTCGACGTCAAGGAGAATTCACATGAGATCAGGATGGACGTCAGAAATCAACCGCGTAGCATATCTGTTCTGCGCATTCCGCCCACCAACGGCCGCATCGTCAGCCATATGGGGCAGGGAGAGCACTCAGTCTCGGTGTTTGGCTCTGTCGAGCTCATGCAGCTTGATGCGTCGGCCGTGTACGCCTTGCTTCGTGCACTGAACCGCCCACAGATATCGAGCGCCGTCACCGAACTGCAAGAGGGCACCAAGGCGATCCAAGGGCATATTAACGAAGTCTTTGGACAAAATCCTGTCACGAAAGAGACTTCGCCACCGCCCCAGTCGTCTACTTTGGTATATACCATTCACCTAACGTTGGCCGGCATCGAAGTATTTGGAAAGACGCCACTGGTGTCAGAGAACGACCCGACGGCATGCCTGTCTTTTGCGTTGGATCGGGTACATTTAGAGGTTGCCAATCGTCATGAGTCTCATGGACCAATCTTGGCTCAGCCGGAGCTTCATGTCAATCTGCGCCAGATCTTGATTGATGTCCAGAAAGGACGCGAAAACGCTATGAGATCTTGCGGAAGCCTGGCTCTTGGTGCCCTCATTTCGGCCAACACCAGACGCACGGGGGACGGCAGAGAAGAGAGATCCTTCAACTTCAGGAGCGACGGGCTGGAGATCAACCTATCACCGGAAACGATATCTACGGTGGTGGCGGCCTTAGGGTACATGGGAGATAAAATCAAAGATCTCGACACGTCACGAGAGCTCGAATATCTGCGCAAAATTCGTCAAACCCGACCACGCATCGCTATTAACGATCAGGAAGAGGCGGAAGAACCGGACATCATCGACTCGTTCCTGTCAACCATTGTCTACCGCTTCGAGGTGCGTGACACGCAGATCAGCTGGCTTGTCGGCGATCCTTCGGACTACATGATGCCCTTGGCGGGAAGCAAAGAGGACCTCATATTATCGGTTCAGCTGGTGAGCTTTGGGACGCGTCAGACAAAATCTGCCAGGCTCACCATCGAGAACTTCCAACTCCAGATGGTGCCTCCTGGCCAGGACAAGAAGCTTAGATCGCTGCATTCGGCTCTGCTGCCCGAAGTCGTGTTCAACATTGCCTACGTGTCCAACCCCAGCACTCGCCGCATGGCCTTCCAGGCAGTGGGAAAGTCGCTAGACCTCCGCTTGACATCCGGCTTCATCATTCCGGCAGCTATCCTCAACGATTCCATCGGCCTGTCGATAAAAAACGTGCAGCGAGCATCGCAAAGCTGGGGCGCAGGACTTGTACCTGCCAAGGTTGACAAGGTGGAAAAAGCAGGAGAGCCAGCTCCGCCGCGTCGCAGTTTGCTAGGCACCAAGCGCCTTGAGTCTCTGCTGGTCGATGCGGACTTCTCTGGTGCTGTTGTGTACGTCTCCGGTAAAAAGCCAACGGATGGACTTCGTGGGAGCTCCAGACCCGGCAGACCGTCTTTGGCTGGCAAATACGGGCAGTTTAGCACCGATGACACAGGCAGCAGCACCGTCCTCAGAACACCAGGCCTGGCGTGGAAGGTTGAGTACCGAGACAATGGCCGCGAGGATCCCTCGCTGTACGGAGAAATCAAGATCGACGCCTCGAGCAACATTCTATATCCGTCCGTGGTGCCGCTGGTCATGGACATGATGACGAGCGTCAAGGAGGTCGTCAGCAAAGACACGGATGCCCCGGCGGTTCAGATGCCCGCGGCGGCTAAGCCAAAGCCCGGAAACGAAGATAACATCCTCACTGCGGACCCGAACGCCGTCATTGGGCGTCTGAAACTGAACCTGGGTCTCCGCATCTGTCGGCAGGAGTTCTCGCTCAGCTGTCAGCCGATTGCGCGTGTCGCCGCCACAACCTGCTTCGATGACATTTACTTCACTGTCAATACGGTACGGTCAGTGGAACAGGGCAACTTCTTTTCCATTTCCGGTGCCTTCTCCAAGTTGCAAGCCTCTGTTCAGCATGTCTACTCGAGGGAGTCAACGGGAAGTTTCGACGTCGACTCGATCGTGCTGTCACTGATGAACAGCAAACATGTCAGTGGGACCAGCGGCGTGTCGGCCATCCTCAAGGTCAGTCCGATGAACGTATCGATCAACGCCAAGCAACTTCAAGACTTTTTGCTGTTCCGCGAGATCTGGTACCCTAACGAGCTTCGAAACACCACGACGGCACCGGTCGCGAAAATGGCCACCGAAACATCACAAGGTCACCTCGTACAAAGATACCAGCAGGTCGCTGCGACAGCAGCCTTTCCCTGGACAGCGACCATATCCATCGCCTCGCTGGACGTCAGTGTCGACATGGGACAAGCTATCGGCAAATCAGTGTTTGCCATCAAAGAGTTCTGGGTGTCGTCAAAGAAGACGTCAGATTGGGAGCAAAACCTCTGCCTCGGGTTCGACAAGATCGGCATAGACTGCACCGGAAGGCTGAGCGGTTTCGTTGCCCTACAGAAGTTCCAGCTCCGCACCTCGATCCAGTGGCCAGAGCGAGAACAAGCACTCAACGAGACCCCCCTCGTGCAGGCCTCTGTCGGCTTCAGCCAATTCAGGGTGAAGGCCGCATTCGACTATCAAGCGTTCCTCGTAGCAGACATCACGTCTCTGGAACTCCTCATGTATAATGTTCGTCAGAGTCTTGACGGCAGCGGAGACCGGCTGGTGGCCATTTTTGACGGAGACGCTGTGCAAGTCTTTGGCACGACAACATCGGCGGCGCAAGGCGTGGCACTCTACCAGGCGTTCCAAAAACTCATCCAAGAGCGACGTGCCAACTTTGAGATGTCGTTGCAGGAGATTGAAAAGTTTATGCGGCGGCGGTCGTATGGCAATGCGGCAGCCTCTCCTCACCTCACGAGTCTGCCCAAATTTCAACAAGAAGACACGCTATCGAAATCGCCGATCTCATTAGATACAGACGTCGTGGTGACGCTCAAAGCTCTCAACTTGGGCGTGTTCCCGAGCACGTTTTCCGACCACCAGGTATTCAAGATGGAGGCGCTGGACGCTGAAGCGAGATTCGCCGCCAGCATCGAGCAGAGGCGCGTCCACAGTATCTTGGGGCTCACGCTCGGCCAGCTGCGCATCGGTCTGGCCGGGGTGAGGAACATTGAAGCGCCCAAGACGCTCAGCGAAATATCGGTCGAGGACGTCGTTGAGCGAGCAACAGGATCACGCGGCGGAACCATTCTCAAGGTGCCCAAGGTCGGAGCTGTGATGCAGACCTGGCAGACACCCAACCGTAACCGCATCGACTACATCTTCAAGAGCGCGTTCGAAGGGAAGGTCGAAGTAGGATGGAACTACTCGCGCATCAGTTACATCCGCGGCATGTGGGCCAACCACGCAAAGTCGCTAGAACAGACCTGGGGCAAGGAGCTCCCGCTCACAGCCATCAAGGTGACGGGTGTCCCGGACACGGAGGGAACGTCACAGCAGAAGATCACGGCCGAAGTCAACGTGCCGCAGTCAAAATACGACTACGTGGCCCTCGAGCCGCCCATCATCGAGACGCCGCAGCTCAGGGACATGGGAGAGGCGACACCACCGTTGGAGTGGATTGGTCTTCACCGAGACCGGCTGCCCAATCTGACACATCAAATTGTCATTGTTGCGCTGTTGGAGCTGGCCGGCGAGGTGGAAGACGCTTATTCAAAGATTCTAGGTTCATAAGCATGGTCGGAATTGAGTCACTCGGCATGGCATGGCATCAGCATTGGGGCGAACACATGGCTCGGCGTAAGGGGAGTTAATGATGGGCGTGCGATTGAGAGCAGCCTATTCCTTTAGTAATCATCGTAATGTCTTTATCGGTCCCCAAATGTCATGATGTCTAGCCGTTTGACGCAACTGCAGGAAGTGAGTCAGAAGTGCAGGCTAGTTGTGTTCATGGCGCTGGTGTAAATTTACAGCTCCCCTCGGACGAGACCGTGACTCTGATTCGAATCGTGATGAGTGGGCGGGCGTACAGATAGTGGTATGGAGACGTCGATACAAGTAAACGTCAACGGTCCAGTCGTGGGGCCCAAGCTTTTGAGCGATGCTAGTATGTCCATGCCGGGTAATTGACAAACATGGCTAACGTTACAAGTTGGGCAGAATTACAGGCGATTATCCGATAGACACTACGGAGCAGAAGCACTGGACTACAATGACGGAGATCCCCCCCATTGTTGGGCAACGGGGTTGATTGCACGGAATGGAATGCGACGGGATTTACACAGGATTACGCCACAGAAGCGGGGAAACCCAGTTTCGTTTCCCACTGGAGAAAACCAAAACTACGATTGACATGATGATTGAGCTTTTTCAGACAATGCGAGTGTTGGGGTATTCGAACTCGGGGTGTGCCAAACGGTCTGTGTATCAGAACTGAGCTGGTTGCACCATGGACAGAATGGAAGAAGTCAATTTCTACTGCGTTCGTTGTGAGGTGTCTCTTCTCACACAGTATGGCAGCGGTAGCAGTGGTGCCGTTCCGTCTGGTGCGAGAGGGCCAGGGTTGTTGCCCTCAGCATCGTTCGCATAAGCCTACGCACCCGATGGAAGAAGCCCCTCTTGAAAAGCACAGACGCGGATTGGATACCTCGAGCTGAGGGGCGAGAGTTGCGCACAGTGAATTGGAGGGGTACCCTACTTATCTGAGGCGATGCTCTGCGGCGTGATTACTTGTAGAGTTGGTCGGTGAAACGAAATAGGAAGCGTGATGGGTGGGAGAGTCGTCGGCGAGGCTGTGTGATTCAGGCAGTTGCCACCTAGCGCGATAATGTACGAATACCTTACCTGCCTACTCCATATGCTGGTGATGCAAGGTGCCTTACCTAACGTACAAGTAGGTAGGTATTGACAGTGGAGGGTGAGCAGAGATGGCACCACCAACATCTTTCAAGTACCTTACTACATAGTACAAGTCATCAGGAGCCTGAACCAGGCAAGCAAGGGCAGTTCGTCCGTGGGTGGAGAGGTACGATGGAGGTGCGAAGGTGCGCCCACCGCTAATTAGGTCTTGTACAGCGTCATAGGCCCTCTACTCCGTACCGCTGTCTAACTACTCAGTACAATTGAGGCTCAGGCCAGGCATGGCAATGCTATTGTGACATCTCTGGTTGGTTGTTGGTGCCCAGGCTTTGGGTGCCTAGATGGAAGAACAAATCGAAAAACAGGACTGGTTGTGAGGTGGCGGGGTTTTTTCTCTCTCAGACTCTGCTGCCCCACCTGCCCATTTTTCTCACCTGGTCAGTACACTAACTTTTTTTTCCCTCGGGGCAACGCCTCCTGTCACTACCAGGCCGAACCTACGCACCACTTTCTCTTCTTTTTTTCCTTCCTTTTCCTCTCCTCCCATCCCGCCCTCCATCTCCCCAAGTGACGATAAAAGAAGTGACAGAGAGGAGCTCAAGTTCCCCTGTCGTTCCGGATCCGTCACCTTTTCAAAACACCTTTCGGCATCTCTCAAGCTTTACTTGCTTGCCTTTCTTCTCAAGTAGAAAAAGGATACAGAGCGCGGGGCAGATTCTTCAACCCCGCTTTGCTCAACTTCAACCTTACACAACCCGACTCTGAAAATTTGACGAGCTCGCCGAGCACCCGCCGCCAAAATGGTCAAGTAAGTGCCGTCTTGTCGCAAAAGACATTTGACATTTATCCCGTCTCGTCTTGGCTTTGGGTGATCGTGTCGACGGTGTGTGGCGCGCCTGCCTCTCCACGTCGACAGCCAAGGTGTGAGAGCTTCAGCTTGGTCGATGTCGCTGAGCGAGCCGCCCTACCCCGCCCCTGGCACCCGCCGCGCACCGCCGTCACCACAACCACCCATCCCATCTCGGAGATAAGCCCCCATTGACTATACGCTTCAGACCGCTGACCATGGTACCACAACAGCTTCACGATCGAGGAGATCCGTGGGCTCATGGACAAGCCCACCAACGTCCGTAACATGTCCGTCATTGCCCACGTCGATCACGGCAAGTCCACCCTCACCGACTCCCTTCTGTCCAAGGCCGGTATCATTTCCACCGCCAAGGCCGGTGACGCGAGAGCAACGGATACTCGTGCCGACGAGCAGGAGCGTGGTATCACTATCAAGTCCACTGCCATTTCTCTGTACCACTCCGTCGACGAGGAGGATGTCAAGGACATCGCTGCCGGCCAGAAGACCGACGGCAAGGAGTTCCTCATCAACCTGATCGACTCCCCCGGTCACGTTGATTTCTCCTCCGAGGTCACTGCTGCTCTCCGTGTCACTGACGGTGCTCTCGTCGTCGTCGACACCGTCGAGGGTGTGTGCGTCCAGACCGAGACCGTCCTGCGTCAGGCTCTTGGTGAGCGTATCAAGCCCGTCGTCATTATCAACAAGGTCGACCGTGCTCTTCTCGAGCTCCAGGTCTCCAAGGAGGACCTGTACCAGTCCTTCTCCCGTACCATCGAGTCCGTCAACGTCATCATCTCCACCTACTTCGACAAGACCCTCGGTGACGTCCAGGTCTACCCCTACAAGGGTACCGTCGCCTTCGGTTCCGGTCTGCACGGCTGGGCTTTCACCGTCCGCCAGTTCGCCGTCCGTTACGCCAAGAAGTTCGGTGTTGACCGCAACAAGATGATGGAGCGTCTCTGGGTACGTTTGCCAATCTGTTTTCGCTGCTGGGTGGCTGGTTTGAACTAACACAAGCGCAGGGCGACAACTACTTCAACCCCAAGACCAAGAAGTGGACCACCAAGAGCACCCACGAGGGCAAGGAGCTCGAGCGTGCCTTCAACCAGTTCATCCTGGACCCCATCTTCAAGATCTTCTCCGCCGTCATGAACTTCAAGAAGGACGAGGTTAACACCCTCCTCGAGAAGCTCAACCTCAAGCTCGCCACCGAGGACAAGGAGAAGGAGGGCAAGCAGCTCCTCAAGGCTGTCATGCGCACTTTCCTGCCCGCCGCTGACGCTCTTCTGGAGATGATGATTATCCACCTTCCCTCTCCCGTCACTGCCCAGAAGTACCGTTCCGAGACACTGTACGAGGGTCCCCCCGACGATGAGGCTGCCATCGCCATCCGTGACTGTGACCCCAAGGGTCCCCTCATGCTGTACGTCTCCAAGATGGTTCCCACCTCCGACAAGGGTCGCTTCTACGCTTTCGGTCGTGTCTTCGCCGGTACCGTCCGCTCCGGTCTCAAGGTCCGCATCCAGGGTCCCAACTACGTCCCCGGAAAGAAGGAGGACCTCTTCATCAAGGCCATTCAGCGTACCGTCCTGATGATGGGTGGCAAGGTCGAGCCCATCGACGACATGCCTGCCGGTAACATTGTCGGTCTGGTCGGTATCGACCAGTTCCTGCTCAAGTCTGGTACCCTCACCACTTCCGACACCGCCCACAACCTCAAGGTCATGAAGTTCTCCGTCTCCCCCGTCGTCCAGCGCTCCGTCCAGGTCAAGAACGCCCAGGACCTGCCCAAGCTCGTTGAGGGTCTCAAGCGTCTGTCCAAGTCCGACCCTTGCGTTCTGACCATGACCAACGAGTCCGGTGAACACGTCGTCGCCGGTGCCGGTGAGCTTCACCTCGAGATTTGCTTGAACGATCTCGAGAACGACCACGCTGGTGTTCCCCTCATCATCTCCGACCCCGTCGTCCAGTACCGTGAGACGGTCGCCGGCAAGTCCAGCATGACCGCCCTGTCCAAGTCTCCCAACAAGCACAACCGTCTGTACATGATCGCTGAGCCCATGGCTGAGGAGCTCTCGGCCGAGATCGAGGCCGGCAAGATCACCCCCCGTGACGACTTCAAGGCCCGCGCCCGTATCCTTGCCGACGACTTCGGTTGGGATGTCACTGACGCCCGTAAGATTTGGACCTTCGGCCCCGACACCAACGGTGCCAACTTGCTCGTCGACCAGACCAAGGCCGTCCAGTACCTCAACGAAATCAAGGACTCTGTCGTCTCTGGTTTCCAGTGGGCCACCCGTGAGGGTCCCGTTGCCGAGGAGCCCATGCGCTCCATCCGCTTCAACATCATGGATGTCACCCTCCACGCCGATGCCATTCACCGTGGTGGTGGTCAGATCATCCCCACTGCCCGCCGCGTCCTGTACGCCGCCGCCCTGCTCGCCGAGCCCGCTCTCCTCGAGCCCGTCTTCTTGGTCGAGATCCAGGTTCCCGAGCAGGCCATGGGTGGTGTGTACGGTGTCCTTACCCGCAGACGTGGTCACGTCTTCGGTGAGGAGCAGCGCCCTGGTACTCCCCTCTTCACCATCAAGGCCTACCTCCCCGTCATGGAGTCTTTCGGCTTCAACGGTGACCTGCGCCAGGCCACCTCCGGACAGGCCTTCCCCCAGTCCGTCTTCGACCATTGGCAGGTTCTGCCCGGTGGCTCTCCTCTCGACCCCACCTCCAAGGTCGGTACCATCGTCCAGGAGATGCGCAAGCGCAAGGGTATCAAGGTTGAGGTGCCCGGTGTTGACAACGTGAGTTTATCCCCATCCTCGAAGACGTCCAGCATTGTGCTAATTGCTCGCAGTACTACGACAAGCTGTAAACGCCTTTTTCAACGATTAATAGAAGATGGCGTTGTGCTTTTTTGGGCACATTTGACGAACTGGGTTTGGCGGATGATATCAAAACTAAAAGAGCCCCGTTCTTTTCATAGCTTTCGCGTAGTCTCGGAATGAAGACAAGTTCAGAATGATTGATGAATCGTTGAGCAGTGCCTATGGTGTGATGCTGTGCAATGTCGATGTTCTGCTCTGTCCTGCACACGACTGGCTGCTAGCCCCAATTGCACAGCTACAATGAGTTCTAGATGTGATTGTTTACCGGCCATCATGAAGCCAATGCTGGTGATCCTATCAACGCGGATATCGTGTCGTACAGATGGCGCACCCCGCGTGCCGCGTCTGAGTCCGTCTTCTGTCGTCGTACCGCGGACTTGACCGGGGCACCTGCCGATCCCACTTAGGTTTAAAGTGGGTCACGCTAGCGAGGTCAGATAAAAAACTCTAGCTGCGCTCGATGGCTCCTTCTTTCTTTGACCACGATCATTTTCCTCGCGACGCAAATTCCGTTTGTTCGAGGGTTTTCCCGCCGAACTACAACAATGACTTCATCCTATTGCCTTATCTCTTAAGTATCAGACTTATTGATACAGCCTCTCGTTGTAAGATTGGCAGCAGGTCGCAAGCCGCACCGCGACCATGTTCTTTCCCCAATCAGACGCGCCGTTGCTGAAGGCGTGGCTGATGAAGAAGCTACCGGAAGTGTCAGTCTACACGTCTATCAACTCTTACCTACCCATCGCTGACGTGTCGCAGATCCGATACCGAGACAGACATCTTGGCAGACTATGTGTTGGCCTTGCTCGCTTCCCAGGAGGGCGATGCAGAGCCAATTCGCGCAGCCTGTGAGAGCGAACTGCCTCAATTCCTCAACACAGGTTAGTTCTTGCGGCACTGTTCTTTGTTGACTTCATACTGACTGTCTGGATAGACACCGCACCGGCATTTGTAGACGAACTCTTTCGCGTCATCGAGTACAAGTCCTATCTACCCGGCGCGCCTCCGCCGCCTCCAAAGCGACCCGAGCCGACAGGCGTCAGTCGCTTTGATGGATCGGTTCCGTCCTTCGAACCCTCGTCGCAGGGTGGCTCGCGAAAGCGTTCCTACTACGAAAGAGGGGATGCCAGCGTCCCGGATGATCGAACTTACGGATTCATCGAGGAACGGGCATACAAGCAGCCGCGTCGAGGCCAAGGTGTTCGGCCGCCCAGCCCGAGAGGGAACGGTGAGCCGTTCGGATACGCAGGACAGCCCCAGACGCTGGATGCCTTCCAGCCCTCGTTGCCTGGCTCGGCGCCGTACGACCCAAACTATCCTCAACCGCCTACAGGTCCGCATGACTGGCGTGCTCCGCCAGCGTACCCACAAGGACCGCAGTACGGTCAGCCTCTTGGACCGCGAAGAAACCAGCAGAAATGCCGTGACTTCATGACCATAGGATACTGTGCCCGTGGGAGCTCTTGTCCATATGACCACGGTACGGAGCCTCTACGGCTGCCGCCTACGGAACTCAATGGAGCCCCCAATTTTGAAGGTGAGCATACTTGATTCTTTTTTCACGTAATCCCCGTAGTGTGATGAGACATCCTTCCGAGCATTTATGCGATGACTTTACAAATTTTATTATATAAGGTTGACTACTGAAAGCTACATCTTCACCGATTTCTTGTTTTGAGGACTATCTTGTGGGAACGGTGGCTAACAATTCCAGGGTTCGACGCTCGCGACGCCGCGATGATGATGTCGCAAAACTTTCGGGCCATGCAGCAGCTCATGGAGGCCTTCAACGCCGAGAGAGGCGGGCGTGGTGGCAAGAGAGGCCGCCAGATGGCTAAGGGTCGTCGGCGTCCGCGCCGCGCCTCGTTTTCGGCAGATGGCCCGGTCCATGACCAGACAAAGACGAAGATTGTGGTCGAGAGCATCCCAGAGGATCACTTCTCCGAGGACGCTGTTCGGAAGTTTTTCTCTCAATTTGGCGCCATCGAGGAGGTGACATTGAACCCACAGCGGAGACTTGCCATTGTCCAGTACGATACCTGGGACTCGGCACACGCCGCATACCGTTCGCCCAAGGTCATCTTCGACAACCGGTTCGTGAAAGTCTTCTGGCACTTGGAGGAGCACGAAAGGCCTGACTGCAACACTGTCGAGGGCCAAGGAGAGCCTGTCGAACCTGAGATCGACATGGACGATTTTATCAAGAAGCAAGAAGAGGCCCAACGGTTGCACGAGGAGAAGATGCAGAAGAAGGCAGAGCTCGACAAGCAACGACAAGAGCTTGAACAGCGCCAGCAAGACCTGCTCAGCCGGCACCGCGAAGTGCAGCAGAAGCTTCAAGCGAAGTTGGCAGCCAAAGGTGGCGACACGGAGACGTCGGAGCCCGGTTCCAACAACTCGGCTCTGCGTGCGCAGCTCGCGGCTCTGGAGGATGAGGCTAAGCTCCTCGGTCTGGATCCCAGCGCAGACGAGCCAACTCCTTGGTACGCCAGTGGCCGAGGCAGGGGTAGAGGCCGCGGTGGATTCGTTCCTCGCGGTCGAGGCTTTGCTCCGCGTGGTAGGGGATCGTTTCGCGGCGGATACCGGGGTGACGTGCACGCAGCCTACGCGGCTTACTCTTTGGACAATCGCCCCAGAACGGTCTCAGTCTCTGGAGTGGACTTGACGCCCAGCGACAAGGATGAGGCCTTGCGACAGTACCTCTTTGTATGTTTTCCAGGTCTGGTGGTGGACGCACATGCTGACTTTTACAGGGCGTGGGAGAATTTACGGACATCAAGGCTACACCCACCAACACACAAGTCACTTTCAAGGATCGAAAGTCGGCTGAGAAGTTCTATCATGGAATGGCTAATAACGAAATTGCCGGCATCAACGGACCGGTTGAGCTTTCATGGGTGGCGAACGCGGCGCCGGCGAAGACATCGACTGACAACGGCACGTCGAAGCGCAAGGACCTGGACCAGGATGTGGCCATAGGAAACGCCGCACCTAACGGGTCATCGGCGATGACCGTGGATCAGCAGCAGGAGCAACAGCAGGAAGTCGACTACGACGTTGCCGATGATGACTGGGGGGTTGAGTAAGGTAAGGTGGTCTTGGAGGGCGCCTCGCCATTCACAGATCGACATGAGCTTATACGACTTATGAGCAGTGTAACATATGTACACGTGTATACCCTTGGGTGCCGAGACCCTCGAGGAGTCCCAGTGGGGGACAGTGGTAGTTGGCTCGGCCAGAGATGCGGACAGGATCTGGGCTCCACAGGAAGAGCCGTCTCGCCAGACATAGACCTGATACAATGTTGATACCCCTTTGACTTTGCGGCTACAAAACTATCTTGGTGATCCAGATGAACAGCCTTCGACCAAGCCAAGTGCTGCAGTTCGAGTGTCTGGTCATCACTTGGCAAAAAAGAAAATGCTCGCTGATGGTCTCAACGGCCTAACTACTAATCCGGCCGTAGCTCTGTGCCGTACATTATCTTAGCTGCCCGTCTTCCACAGAAGGGGATCATCCCGTCTTGTGCTGTACTACTCGTACCTTACCTTAGGTCGCAACATCTACACGCGCGCGCACTTGGTTCTGCGTGTGAAGCGGCTGAATATCATACCACCCACTCAAAAGATGTCCGTCATAATAGCCGAACCAGCCTCTGGACTCCAGGTCTTCTGATATGGGTTTACTCTTCTATTCGACTTCACCCGCTCTGAAAGCGTATCCCACCCAAGAACTGTACGGGAGACGGTATTCAATCCAAGTCGATCCTCAACAAAGTCTGAACCGGAGCAGAGTTTGAGTCTCTATGCATTTCCTACCACAGAGATGGATCGTTCGCTCGCAGGGCAAGACAGATCTCGGGAGACGTCTCTTTCTTGATCTCCGGACGACGAAGTCTCGGTAAGTTGTTCCGCCCGGCTTCGGACGGCGAGTAAGCCGCCTCAAGCTGCGGGAACTCCTCGCTAAGGGGTCTTGATGTGAATTGGCACAAGCCAGCATCGGTTTTCTTTTACACCCTACGCGGCGTCTTCCTGTCATTTGTCGACGGCACCAAATCTGAAGGCTCGGTGCTAGTTGCGGCCGATGGAGGGGGCAGTAAGATTCGACGACTGCTAAGGGGAACCAAATCGGGAGGCATCCACATGCTGCCAGCGCAATATTTATTCGTCACAAAATCGAGCCGATGCGGAACATCGATCCAAGGCAGCCATCCTGAGAAGGGTCTCAATTTATTCTACCCGGCCCTTTCTACGCCCGAGGCGCTAGCCTGCAGCGTGGGACCCGACATGCATACATTTACAGACGTGGCATCAAGCTGACTGCATCAATACAAGTCTCTAATCAAGGCAAATGGCCAAAAAACCTATCCTTTTTGTGCAGCCTCACTTGGTTCTCTTGCTGAGTGTCACAGGCTTTCAGATCTTCCGCCAAGGCTGGCGTGATAAATCTGCGAGTCCACCCACAATTACTTCTCGTTTTCCCTTCATGATACGCCACTGCTCCCGCGTGTCGAACACAGCTAGCATTTAGCTTCTAAACCCCACTCAAGGGCGACTTCATCAGTAAACTTCACAGCAGACAACATCTGATTAGTAGCCATCATGGGAAAACGCAAACGGCAGAAGCATCAGGCATCTGCCTCCGTGATCTCTCGACAGCATCCAAACCGCCGATGAGCCCAAGAACGTCCAAACCAAGCTCCGTGTTGTCGATGAGACTGCAGATGATCAGCAGCAGCCAGGTGCTGCCGGTGAATCGCCTGCTGAAAACCCAACATCCGACTCTGCCGGCGGTGAGAAAGGCACGGTCTTCACTGATAGCCAGGAATCCGTGGACGAACTTTCAGACGCTGCAGTCTCCTTGCAGACACCGGATCTCGCGGGCCGCCTGTCAGCTTCCCACTCCAGCCTCCAAATATCGTGCGAGATGAGGTTCGGTCTCCAGTTCTTGGACCAGCTGGTCGTTCTCATGGCCCAGGAACTGAACTCTTCTCTCATATCACTCAATTCGCAGGACTTGGAGGATATCATTACCAAGAAAATAACTTTGAGCTGAAAACGCGGCCGCAGCTGGCGCAGACAGACGGCAAAATTGACAATACCAGCCACAGCAACGACGGCGGCAGTGGCGGCGACGACGACGATGACGACGACGACGACAACGACAGCGGCCATCAATCCGACAACAGCCATGATGACGACGACATCTCTTATGTCGCCCAGAATGCTTTGCAACGTTACTTCGGAATCTGGAACGGCTCCGCTTCCAAGGCGCAGACAAGACGGAGCAATCTTGCACTGTCGGCCATTCTGGATGTCCTGAAGAGCAAGGGCAAGGGCATGTCTAGGAGATGCAACCGACACCAGGAAGATCTCGGTTATAACAATACGTACGCCTCAAGCCTCAGCAGATGAACCCTTGTCGGAGCCAGCGTCAACAATCCTTTTCTTTCGTGATGGCTTGAACTCGCTGGCGCCATCGATTTCATTTACATCCTCGGCTCTGTTCAATCCCCCGTCGTGTATGGTGCGAGACGCTGTTGCTCAGCGCAGGAAAGCCGGGGAAAAGGTCATCATGGTCATTGCCGCGAGACACCCTGACGCCGACGAAGATGGCATTACACCGCATCCGGAAACCCCTTGGAAAGTATCCCATTCCCATCGTCAGTGCCACCAGTTCTTCTGGATCCTGACCACAACTGGCTCTCACTATTGCCAGAAAGGGCTCTTAGCCAGTTCTCTTCGTTTTGTTTCAGTGACAGCGTTCATGCTATGTTCAAACGCCTGCATTCCAAGAGCTTTAGAAAGCGCAAGGTCGATGCTAGTGACGTTCGAGCAGCTTTCCTTCGGATCAACGGGGGCATTGCACCGGTAACCAAGGAGGTCGAGGACCCCATTCCAACATTTGTTCCACAGGGGCAGATTGCCTGACGCGAATGGTAAGTCTGACCCCGTAACAAGCGCCATGGGAGTCCCAGCGAGGTTGAAGATATCAACGACTCTAACATTGGTCAAGATGCGTGGACAAATTACCCCCCTGGTGCACAGAGGGTCATGCGATGTATTGATTCCAAACAGCTCAAAGAGTCGCAAAGTCCATACTACCGGGACAAGAAGCTCCTTTCACTCTTGGTCGACCCAAAGACGACCGAAACATGCTGGACCGACCTGGCCATCGATTGCGAAATGGAGCAGGAAATCAGGGAAATAGCCAGCTACCATCGTGACACCTGCAAATCCACCAAGCCTTACGGTCTGCTGGGACGTGCTGGCACCGGGGGGGCTCTTGTGTATGGCCCTTCAGGGACAGGAAAGACTCAGCTGGCTCTTGTATTGGCCCATGAGTCCGGAACAGTCGTGCTCTGTGCCACACCACCCGACCTCATGAGCAAGTACTGGGAGGAAGGCCCCAGGCAATTCAAGGGCTTTTCAACCTCGCCAAGCTACTGTCACCGAGCATCATCTTATTGATGAAGCAGAAGCCATGTTCCCCGCCAGGGAGCACTTGCAGCACCAACACGTATTGGCTGGCCTGGATCAACTTCTCCATGAAATGGATGGATTATCAAAATCCAATGAGACACCCTTCGACCTGATTGCCACCAACTTACCTGGACGCCTGGACCCTGCTGTTCTTCGACGTGTCCCTAGTAAGTTCTGCTTTGGGCTCCCGTCCTTGGAAACCAGATCAAAGATCTTTGCAGCTATCCTCAAAGAAGAGATTCTCCACCCCGAGGTCAATATATCTCAGCTCGCACTCATGACGCCTGGACTTACTGGATCGGATATCAGGGCTTTAGGCGCCCAAACGGCCATCATCTACGATGTCTTCGTAAAAGATGGCGAACACGAGGGGAAAAGACTTCTGACCATGGACATGTTCGCAAGAGCTCTTGGCAGTATCACCCCGACCGCAACCAAAGAGGCGCTCTCGTCGATCAGTGCTTTTTCTAAGGACAATCATCCTGTCGGACTTGAGTATATGAGAGAATGCGATGCGGAAAACCTACGAATCGAGAAAACCTCAGCTACAGAAACCGCAAACTCGCACAAAAGTCAGCACCAAGAATGGAGACTCGACACTGTGGGCAAGGGTAAGCAGCCCACAACGGGTAAATTCCAATCTGTTTTACGATACTAGGACGCTACTGCTTCTTGGGGGGTTAAACAGACGGACCAACCAAAAGGTTGCGAATGCAGTTCGTACCCACGCTCCCAACACATGGCCCGGCCTCCCCGCCACTGGCAAAATGCTTCCCAACGAAGATACTGCCTCTGATGAGGACAGCCAAAGTCAACCGACGAACGGAACAAACAAGTAAGACTTAAGATTTATGTTCCTCTTCGAAGATCGCTTTAAGTCACCCGCACCTTTCTTGATTATAAACCCACCTGTCGGATGTGTTGGGAAAACCCGTCAGAGTTTTAGCTACACTCCATTGCCAACTCCGACATCAATTCGATTGTTGACGCTTTACAATGTTCCTCGACCTGGGCCATGGTGTTTACCGGACCATCCTATCCGGTGCTCGATTGTTGTCGCGGACTTGGCTGATCCCCCCGAATACTTCGCTCTCTCATACACATGGGGCGATCCTCGTACAATTTACACGGACAAGAACGACATTTTCTCTGCCGAGGCCTGGGCAGCACCCGCTTTGTATCTCGACTATGACGGCCATGCCGTTTCCGTCGCTACAAATCCCTACACTGCCCTCACTGGTATTCGTAGGGGTCTAAGTACAGATGTCTTCGTCAAGGAATTCGTGGAAGAATGCTACCGTTCCAACAATGCCGAGTACTCCTACATATGGGTTGACGCTCTATGCATAAACCAGAATGATCTTCAAGAAAAGAGCGATCAGATCCCGCTCATGGATCGTGTCTACAGCCAGGCCCGTGCGACGATGATGTGGCTCGGCGGCGGAGAGCTGATCATCAACCAAGGCTTCCCCAAGACCATTATGGGACTCCAGATCGTTCTTGATCGGCTCCAAGAGGATTTGAGGTCGTAAAATGAGGAGGTCTTAATGGACCGGTGTCGATCGTCTGACATCTGCAGCCGTGAAGCCTTTGAGAATCTTGGCCTAGAGCCCATTAACCCCGTTCATCTCATTGGCTTCTACCTTGTCCTCGGCCGCTCTTGATTTAAAAGAACTCGAATTAAAAGAGCATGGATAGTCCAGGAATGGATTCTGTCCAAAGATAGCGTTCTAATCTGTGGTAATCTGGTGTTCTCTCAGCTTGCAGTTTCTGTCACTATCAACCAACTCTTTCTCCGGAATTGGATCTCACAGATCCAGGAATTGGTAAAGTCCAAAATTTTGGATCCCAAGACTATGGCCATGCCTATTGGGGGGCATGAGAGATGCCTAAATCACAGAGATTCGACTGTTGCCGATCACTCTGACGTGCCGCCACTCTTCCGGGCAAAATTGGGTCACGGTGTTCGTGAGGATGTGGACGAGTCACATGCGGTCATTCAATTGCTAAGGGACCACATTCAACACAATCGAAGATGTAAGGTAAGTTGACTCAAGGTTACAAGCGTTTAAAGTGACTAATACTAGCGTCATGCTTAGTCTGGAAGATATGATCCAACGCTGTCCAATGACTCCACCCCACTTGAAGGCGGCTTGCGGCCAAGACTTTGGATGCAGCTTTCCCGCGACAGATGCTGCCGTGATCCCCGGGATAAAGTGTGTGCGTTCTCATCGGAATCTTCAAGAAAATCGACAACAAATCTGCATTTCCCTCCCCGGATTACAGTAAACCGGTGCGGGAAGTGTACATCAAGCCACCCGTATCTTTATTGCCGAAATTGGACTCATGTTTCTTCATTCCCGGGAGTTTCGGTCAAGCAATCATTACAAACTTCCTCCTTGGGTTCCCAACTTTGATACAAGCACTGGCATCCCCCAGTTTGACAATCCGTGGGCAAACACCAGCTTCTCCATGGCAGCGGCTGGCTTGGAAGCAGCCACATTGACGTTCAAGGACCACGAAAGGCTCGGTTTAGCTGGCTGCTCTGTTGATACTGTGGTCCATCCGAAGCCTTTCCATTTTCTGCCGGGCACTTTGGGATCGAGCTTCAGACACTTACTGGAGACGCTTCGCCACATTCCAGAAGAGTCCCTGATCGCAATGCCGCCTTCAAACGTCCAAGAATGCCAGCGACATGGTTCCGATGACGCACAAGTCTCGTCGATTAACAGACAAAGCCGGCTTGAGGTGCTCTGACGAACTCTTATCCACAACAAGACAAGAGAGCGCCATCCAGCACTTGTAGAGTGCGAGATCGCCCCCAGACCACACCTGGAATCCATACTCGCAGCACAATATTGCTACATTTCGTTAAACGAAACTATGCAGTTTTTGGAGCAATTGAAGCAGGATACCTCTCGAATCGAACCCCAATCCTTCGCGGGCCTCTCTCAAATTCCGGTGCATTGTGAACGCCCGCTCCGGAGAATGTTCTTTGTGACAGAGGCACCTGAAGTCAATTACGATAGCAAGGTGCAGGAGGATGCGTTCTTCGAGGTGAACGCAGTATTGAAATGCTGAAGGGGAACCGTTCGATTGATAGCGAAGAACGACCACCCCCAAGGACATGGGCACGACACCAGGTGTTTTGGGGGGATTTATGGGCTGCGCTGAAAACGCGTGATTTTGCCCTCATCGGAGAGTATCTTCAGAAAATCGTGGAAAACAGTTCCTTTTTCCCAACCACCACGTCAGAATGGACCTTCATTGATAGATCCAGTAAGAGGCGTATGCTGTTCGCAACGTTAGGGGGCCGGCTGGGCCTGATCACCGGCGGGATCGAGCGTGGCGACGAGATCTGGGTTCTGCCGGGTTTGAACACGCCGATAGCACTAAGGCGTGCGGGAGATGGATTATATAGCTTGGCAGGCACTGTCTATGTTCATGAGATCATGCATGGTGAAGCAGTGCCTGATTCGAAGGAGGTTGTTGGTTTTGACTTGGTATAGACGGCTCATCTCAATCAGGCCCATCAGACCCTCAAAACCAGACTAAGCATATATATTTCTTACTGAGGATATGAGCATTAGTCTTACAAGAGTTCGTCATACTAGAAATATGCTATAACAATGTGCTGACTATGATTCCTAGAAATTACTCTCTGAGCTCATGTTGATTGAGATTGTGTAGTGCGGATGACAGAAGCTTCTATTGTTGGTTATGAAGTATTTACAACAGGTTCACAGGAAACCCAACCGAACCGACCAACAGTTGATGTGAGCGAGTGTTAACGCAGAACCTCCAGGTCTGGAAACAGCCTAGTTACACAGAAGAGGCTATCATAGTTATATACATAGCATTGGTATGGAGATAATCCATGTGAACAGGGTTTAATGTAACTGTCAGAGCTGAAACAGAACCAAGCAGAATCCCAAAAATGAATCAATAGAGGCTGGTGCCGCGCATCCAATCAGACACAACATACATTCTCTATGGCCTGTGCCTTGACTACCCAACCATTGCCGTTCGGACACATCGACAGGGCAAGGAATCTCGTAGGGCAAGACTTGATGGATCTGTAAACTTTAAACGAGTAGTAGCAAGAACACAGCTGCTCCCTTCTTTCACCTGCATTACACTCACCTGGTACAACGCAGTCGGTGACAAGAGACGACGTCGTGATTGGACCGTAGCCAGCTTCAGGATTGTAGCAGTGCGATCCGCCATAAGTTGGGTTGCCTCTCAATGACACACCTGGGCAGTACTGGTTGCATGTATTTGCAGCCCGACCCAGACTTGCTATGATTATAGTTGGAGCCAGGCATGTGACCAACACAGAATGACAATCACTCTCACCCCAACACAGGCAGGACGCATGACTAAACATGCATGCTATACACACAAGGAGCTGTGCGTATCGTCGCTTTCTGTTGATAGCTCGTGCTCCAACGAAGACGTTGAGTATAGAAGTCTCGCACCCGTCACGACCGGAGGAACCGGATACTTCGATTCCTGGCTCCCAGCGGCACACCATGCCCCGTGTGTTGGCGTTCCGGTGGAGCATAGTGCTGGTGGCACCCCAGTTACTTTGGGGGTGGTCCGCCCAGAGTCTTCTGGGGACAGTGAGGTCGCCCCGAAGAAGATGGTCGTCTCGAAGTACACAATGCCTAAAGAGTTCGTCGACATCCGGCAACAGCAGACGGTCATAGTCACGCCGTTCGATGCTGTAGTCTTCCGGGATGACGGAGTTGTGGACGTCAGAACCCACACGGTCCATAGGCATTGCGTTCTTGTTGCAGGGAACTCTCGTCACATCCTCTTCTCCTGGGTCCACGTCTTGTCTCGTCGAGCGCCACAATGTGATGTTTCCTGGCATCATCAACGTCGACAGCTCCGGAGCTGAATCCAGCAGCAGCAGCAGCAGCAGCGCCATCACATCCCAGACCGGTTGGACGGGTCCGATGATATACTTGCGATAAAAGTGGAACCGATTCAACTTCACGTGAATCTGCGCAATGTCGAGAAGACCGTCGCCAGGGCCCCGGCCCGAAGCCTCGTGTGCGACACGGACTGTATCTGCCTTCTTCGCCGATTCAGCGTCACCCTACCCCCTTCCGGGATTCACACTCACAAAGAAGGTTTCCATGATTAGAGTACCGGCCTTGTTGCCCTTCACCGCCCCTGGCTCAACCGAAGCCATTGTATCGTGGAAGCCCGAGGGTTGAGAATGTCACTGCAGATTTGCGTCACTCGCGCCGCTACAGCAGGGGTGACGGGAGGGTCAATTGAGACGGGATTAGCTAGACGAAGACTCTAGTAACTGAAGATTGTGGCCGTGCAATGCGGCGAAACAAGAATGTAGGAAGATGGGCTGGGGCTGTATATTCTATTAGCCACGGCACAAAATGGAGCTAGAGAACATGGTGGTCTTTTATATCATTTACAGCAAACGCTGGTCATTAGAGACCTTGAAGATAAACTTTGGTCTATCTGTCAGGTCAAAGGGTAGGCATGCCGCAGTGCAATGCATGGCGTCGTAATCGATTGTCTAACTCCGTGATTCAATGACTATGGTGGAGGGAACGCGCGTACACACGGGTAAAAGCACGATACTTTTGATGCCCCGCAACCAACCGGAGGCTGTGGGTTTGGCAGTGCAGATAAGCGTAACAGTAGAACCGACTCGAAGATACTTGCTTCAACAACCTTTCGCCAGGACGGCGTCAAAATCCGCCGGTCTGTATATTTCCAAGTGCGCCGGCTACTTCCCATTGACGTTGCCATAGTTCAGAAACAAGTGATTCGTAGCTTCCCAAAGAGCTAGTCTGTGGTGACGCCTGCCGAGTTGCTTAGTTGACGATCGTGACGAATTCACCCCCTTGTGATTCGGAATTTCCCGAGAACATAAACCCCGCAGCGTTCAAACTCTCAAAGCTGGGGAACTAGGTAGCTCGCAAATCTTAAGACTGACATTCGGAATTTCGCTCCGCTTTCCCTCCTCCAGCGCTCGCACTGGAGTCCAGCTAGTAAGTGGCGGAAATAGGTGGAAACACGAAATGGAACATGTCGGTTTCTCTGATATAGAATTGGGATCAAGTTTTACTACATTGGTAGTCCGCTGTAGCTATGTTTCTGATCGTAATTATTTTATAATAATTCGGAATACAGGCAATTGACTATGTCTCTAATCCAGGCACCGAATACAAGTATGTGTAATAAATGCCCTACCTTCTAGATACGCTCTTATTGGCGGAATGGATTCGCAACATGTCCAGATTTCAACTAAATATTTTCAACTATCTTGACCGAAAATCAAGCTCCTCCAAGATTGACGTGGTTCTCTGATTCGGCGGACGTCTTGCTGTGTTGAGCACGTCGCGACATACGGCGGTGTTGCTGAGTGTGTAATCTAGACGACCAGGAATACCAACACTAAGGAGATGACTGTGGATAATGAATACATTCGTTGTGAGGTGGCTTCGCCTTTGTCACGTCTTTCGGAAGCGGGCGTGCAGCCGATGGTCACATTGCGTACTATTTTTGCGAAGCACCGCACCGGCACCACGGCTCCACGACGATGCATCCCGAACTCGTCGAAAGGACGCACCGGCATCATACTGCAGTTCATAGCACAGTGTGGGAAGTCCCGTCGGGTTTGGAACAACCAGGGCGAATTTTTCGTGTAGTATCAATTCGAATGCCTCGCCAATGCATCAATTACCCCTCCAGCATGGTTCACTGAATCCCGTCCTTACCTTTCAAGAGTTACGAGCTGGCAGACACCCGCGCGAGACAATTTTATTCAGCTTCAATTTTCAGGATCTCGACATGGTGCTTGTGCCTGAGGCGAATGCTTGTCCCGCAGGAGAAGACAGATGCTCGTGGGTTGCTGCGAGCGTTGTGATTATACCGTACGCACTTCCATTCAGCAAATGCACGCCAAAAGTCATTGGAGATGGAAAAAAAAATCAGGAAAGTGAGCGATCCCAGAGTCCTCTGGAGCGTGAAGAAAAATCCGGCGAAGACAGATGTTCCAACACGGCAGACTGATCAGTAGAGCAGCCCTGCCTCATGGGTTGCGATGCCCGTGGCATCCGTTCGTCCCAATGACATGACAACCTCTATGATAATGTTATAGGTGCTTCTGCCTTATATCGGCAATACTTTCATAATCTCTGAAGAAGAAAAAAACAATACCCTCTGTTTGGGAGCTGAACGCGAGAAGAGCGCCCCGGCGCGCTAGGAATCGCCCAGCAAGTTAAGGAAATCTCCGTGGCTCTCTATAACTGGCTTCATCTCAGGCATATGACACCAGCTTCTCATGCCGGAGGCTTTCACATCTCATGAGAAGAGCAAATCGGGTCTGCAGAAACAGCTCAGCTTCATGCTCTCAACGTAGATGTGCGTCGATCCTGCCAACCCAAGAGCTGAGCTCCACACTGACTGCTTTGTAGCCTAAGAGGCTCAGCAGTCACCTTGTATACCAATGCTATTCATTTCATACTATAATAGCAGTCTGGCTCATACTGTATTGTCCCTCATGTAGAATACTTTATATGCTTTTGTCGTGATAGCTTCATGTCTGTGGGCCAGCTGTCCCGGGTCACGTGGCCCGCTCACATAAGGTATTCTTACGTAAGATACGCCCATAAACCCATATATCAGACGATACTGCTCCGCAGATAGCTTTCAGGACGAACAAGCCTTTACCTACCTATCTCCGTAGGCCTAACGGTACGGTTCGTCACAGCTTATCTATAGGAGAATAGATAGGATTATCAAGTTTTTAACAGGCATATTCATACCATGTTTGTGAAACTTTCTCGTGAGCAAGTTGAACAAGTTGTCAGAGTAGCCGTTCATCCTCTCACAGTCTTGCGGGACGACGCGGCCTGGTCCCACCAAATGTGGACGCGGAGTCCGGCATGCATGTCGCCGGGTGACGGCCGGATCACAGACGTCCACGGCGGGATTGGCGGCCTTCGGACACTGACAATGCATGGGAAAAATCCGAATAGAGACTAAAGGATGCATCGGCGTAAAAGCAGAGGCTCGAGGCTTTTCGTGCGTTTCAGAGGGCAGGAATGTGGCTTTCCTACTGGCTGCAACAGGCTGGTTCCCCTCTTTCTCCTCTTCCTTTGGCGACGACACCGAATGGTCTTGGGCCACTTGGGCCACTTGGGCCGCGTTGCGACGGGACCCTGAACCCTCGCCAAGCGGGCAAAGAAGCAAGGGAAAAGTCACTGGTCCTGTGCAGGCTAGCGTAGCCATGTTGTTGCGTATTGTGAATACGTGTGGGGTCAAGCAGCCTGACTAAACTTACCTTGCTTACCTTGCTTACATATGTAGGACACCAATGGATGGCAAGTTCGTCGTGCTGGCTCTGGTTTCGTTGACATGACAGACGCAATGCAGGGTGGAAGACTCATCATTCACATTCACATTCGCAGCAGACTGATCGCCCACATCGTGAGAAGGAAAGGGTGGAACCGTTGGCCAAGTGCCAGCTCAGAAGGTGGGCCCGCAAGGACGTACCTACAGTACGGATACGTACACGGTAATTACCTACTCCGTAATAAATATGCAGCACCGGTCAGAGAGATGTGCTCACGAGTTGCGGTGCATTGCATTCAATTCGCATTGTCAGGGTTAGGTTGTTCGCTGGCCTGCCGGTTCAGGGACTTGGGGGTATGTTTTGCTTGGAGGCTCAGGCGTTGTTTGTTCACCAGCGGTGGTCCTTCCTTGCGGGGCCGTATCCCCTCTGGGAGTAGCGCGGTCTCGCTAACTCGATAATGGTGCAGCTGACCAGACCCTCCCAAAGATAGCGCTTCCAGCGCCCTATAGGGTCTCGAGGTTAGGTACCAAACACCGCCATACGCAGTGTGCTGCTCTCCGGACCAACACACTGCAGACTGCATACGTAGTAGGTACACTGTAGCCATACGAATAGTAACAGCTGCAGGAAGCGACGAGCAGGGTTGTCTGTGTACTGACCGCAAGTTGCGCACCTCTCTGGCTGTAATCGCAGCATCCGTTTGTTTTTGTTTTCGCTCAGTCTTCATTTCTCCTTGCTCCGAGAAAGCCTCGTTTTCGCCAATTTAGCAGGCTGTCGAACCACCGCCATCCCTGCTTGACTCAGAACCAAGTCAGGGACAGGGAGCGAAGTCGGGCGCTAAAGTATTAGTTGGGAACGCCGACTCACTTATGACGTCCTACCGCCAGTCACGGTTTATTTGTTAAAGAACAATCTATCACCTGGTGACTAACACAGTTACCACCTGACAAAGACACCACCGCACGTCGAACCGCTTTCCCATGACCGATTTCTTCGTAACCGCCGCCAACATTGAGAAGAATACTCTAGTTCTGAACCACAGCCGTGCTGTGGTTCAGACCGAAACGACCAGATGCCCATCTTCCAGGACGACCTTGATCGCCTGGCGACCACCCCTGAAACACCCAGCAAACCGCTGCAGGAGACGCCCTCACAGCAACAGCACATGTTTTCACCCTGCTTGGCGAGGAAGCTGTCCGAGGAGAGCATACGAACGGAGCTGTGCGAGGGTCCAATAATCGAAGTTCCCCGACCGTCGACTCCCGAGAGCGATGCCGCCGCCGTCACGTCCGATCGAGCCGAGCTGATTGAGCGTTTGAAGCGAGGAGAGAGCCCGACCTGGGTCCCAAATCGCCATGTAGGCTCTCCCCGAGGCGCCAGAGACGAAATACATACTCACAATATTAAGCAGCTTGAATCGCTGTTCAACAACCTACCCCGTCCCACGACGCCCAAGAGCTCACGTCCGCCATCGAGCGCCTCGGGCCTGTTGCCTCCGCCCAGCATCACCCCCGAGAAAGGAGACGGGTCCAGCGAGGACGACGAGAGGCTACGCGAGGGACTCAGCATACAAAGACCCAGATCTGCCCTTCACAGCGGCGACTTCACAGAGGACCAGCCGAGGACGAGCCAGCAGGCGGTGCACGAACCGGATGGCAGCCAGCGAGGCAGCCAGCGAGGCAGCCAGCGAGGGGACGACTTCTCGACTTGTCGCACGTCTTGGATAGCGACTTCGCCGCCGAGAGGCTTTTCCTCTTTTCGTTACGAGCCGAGGCTACCGTTTCCGGCTCCCAATGACGACTGCAGATCGGTTCCGTCGTCTTTGTCCTCGTCTTTTTCCTCCAGTTTTGTTTACAAGCCTCCGACCAGTCCGCTAGTCCAGTCGGAGAGCAACGACGACGTCGACTTGTCAGTCCCGCTGAACAGTATCGACATCACGGCAAGCCCGATGGGGCTGAACTCGCGGCGACACACCCTGAACTCTAACACGTCGCCTTTTGCGGTCCTCCCACCGAGCCACCCAACGCTGCGCCGCCAAGGTTCACTGAGGAGCAGCGGCGCCTTGCCGTACCAAGCACATCAGCCGCGCCGCTCCCTTACATCGGCGCCAAACGTGCCGCTCCCTGGGACTTCACCTCAGACGCCAGGGCTACTCAGACCGAGGCGTCCGTCGTTCAACGCCGACACCTCGCCCTTGCAACATGCATCAATGGTCGGTTCCTACGAGGAGAGCATTCTTCGAGGGCGCATGTCGACCAACCCGTCCAAGCCACTTGACTTTGTCGCCCAGATCGGAGTGCTTGGCTTGGGCAAGTGCAAATCCAGCTTGAGGTGCCCGGCACATGTGACTTTGCCGTTCCCTGCCGTCTTCTATAGCTACGGCGGCGCTTCGCAGGGGCGCGTTCGATCAGAAGACGGCCCGAGTCCGTATGTCGGCCAGATTGACCTGGAAAATGGCCTGTCTAACGCCGATGAGAGCCAACGAGCAAAGAAAAAGATGCAGAGCAGGTACGCCGAGCGGAGAATCGCCGAGGACGACGTGGTCATGAGCGAGAGTCCTATCGTCGAGAGCTCGGATCTCGATGCCCGCAAAGCGCAGCGGGCGAAACGGAGATCCGCGTCGCCGAGAGCGCCACCGGGCGGGAGCTATCGGATTCCCGAAGAGGGCCAGATCCAGATCGTCATCAAGAATCCGAACAAGACGGCCGTCAAGCTGTTTCTGGTGCCGTACGACCTGGCAGGGATGGAACCCGGGACGAAGACGTTCATCCGACAGCGGAGCTACTCTGCTGGCCCCATCATAGAGAACACGCCAGGCCTAGAGGAGGCTGTGGGCTTGGACAAGCCCATTCTGCGCTATCTCGTGCATTTGCATATTTGCTGCCCAGCCAAGGGGCGCTATTTTCTCTACAAAAGCATCCGCATCGTGTTTGCGAACCGCGTCCCCGATGGCAAAGAAAAGCTGCGCAACGAGACGACTTGCCCTGAGCCTCGGTACACGCCGTACAAGGCCATCCGCGTCATGCATCCGCCTCTGTCCAATAGCAGCGGTCCTGCAGCAACACTTGCTGCCGAGAAGGCATTCCGGAGGCGAAGTTCGGGCTTTTCGTTTGCGCCCTCGGCATACGCCATGGACACCAGTGACGGGCTCTCGCAGTCTCCACAGAAGGTGGCGAGACAGCAGTCGTCTCCGTCGCCTGTCGGCTTCGGGAACAACCAGCCAGTAGAAGTGATTCCGTTCTCGCTCTCGAGTCGGTGTCGTCTTGGTAGCGACAGCGACAGCACCACAAGAACAGCCACCACTGGGCTTGGATCACCACAGCCACAGGTGATGAACGATGCATGGGATGCTCGCGGCGCTAGATATCAGAAGCTGAGCAAGGGCGATGTCGGCTACGGCGGCAACGCATTTGCTTCGCCAGGTCGCGGAAGCCCGGGCACGGAGGGGTTGCTTTCCCGACGACTTCGGTCCCTCGGAGTACAGCACCAGGGCGAGTCGCTTTCGGAAAGCCGGAACCAAGAATAAGTCATAATGTACATGTCACATTTTCAGCCATTTACCGCGCGCTGAGTTATGAAATCAGACGGATCATGGGCGGAGTTTTCACGGGCAGGCTATCGTAGACGGAGTCCTGGGTTGCGTCTGTCAGTGACGCTGTTTAAACAGAAATCGAAACGATTATTCCACGTGGTAGGGCTCAGTCGTAGTCCAAGAAGAACGTCACCGTGCCTTGCAGACGATTGATACCCTGGACCCTGGAAATGGGACGGGATCTCTCATCCTCCCGCTCCCGAGTGCGAGTTCTGCATCACGGACATTGCAGCCTCGGCTGGCGGTAGGGTGTTTGCTGAGTTGACACGGATATTTGTGATGTGGACTGGATATCTTGAGCTGTGCAAGCCAGCTTCTGTGATAACATCAGACAACGTGCTGTCATTATCGAGGGTTATTGTAAGGCCCAAGTCACGCGATGTTTGCCTGCTCTTCTTTTTTTTTAAAAAAAAATTCTCTGAGAGATGGACTCTCGGGTTCTGGCACAGCCCTTTGCTTTTTTCGCAGATTTCGGTCCGTTGTCGAACATCAGACGGTTTCAACACGGCACGTTCGTCGCCGTAAGACGTAGGCGGATGAAACGTCTTCGCCTCCGATGATGGTTGAGGAGGGTGCACTGGCTGCAGTCTCTTACATGAAAGCAAGCAATTTCTCTTGTACATAGGCGCATCATCAGCATGCCAGGAGCGCCACTTTGAGAGGATGGGGTCTGGAACCTGCTGTCGTGTTTGGGCTGATCAAAGTGCGTAATGCTACCCGACGCGGGACCACGTATGTTTTCGTCTTCGTTCGGTCAATGACCTTTGGGCGAGTAGGCAAGGTGACGCAGGATTGTTGCTTCTCATGAGACGAGAGAGAGGGAGAGAGAACGTCAAAGCTTGAAATACCCTTGACCTACCTGACCTGACCTGACCTGGCTTGACCTGGGCTCTTCGAAAGGTGTTTCCTCTTGCAGCGTGTGAATGTATATCCTTATTTGGACGATTTCGTTCGGTCAACCCTGCGGACTCTGCGTTTCGTCCGTCCTACATCGCGAACATCACCGCACGCCAGTGTGCCGTTGAGGAAGGAAAGAGAGGAGCAGAGCGACTCAATCATAACAATCAGCGGCCATGAGGCCGACTTTGATGCTGCTATCGGCGGCAGTTCTGGGACAACAGGTTGTGGGATTATCACTTCCCAATGGGCGAGGTGTTGAGGAGGGGGATCTGACGACCACGCAACGGACGTCCGATGAGAGGGACTCGACTACCACGAAACGGATTGTGGAGACGGGAGACTTGACTATCAAGAATCTGGTTGTTGACGAGCTGGATTCAGCCGAGAAACACGTCGAAAAGAGAGACTTATCCGGTCTCCTCAGCGGCGCCCTCGACATTCTCGAGGCCGCACCCGGTGTCGTCAACGAAGTGGTCAACACCACCATCCGCGTCGTCCGGGCCCTCAAGGAAACGGTGGACGAGAACGGGATCCTGCAGAATGACTTGAACACGATGCTGGGTCTGAACGTGACGACGGGGTTACCCACGAATAGATCAACCGCCGTCGCGTGTCCGGACGTGGCCGTCATCTTCGCCAGGGGAACGAATGAACCAGGTAAACACCGCATCTCCACAACGAGCTTACTTTTAAGAAGGAAAAGAATGGGAGTATATTCTAACAGAGGGCATGTATTGCAGGAAACGTCGGCTTCCTCACGGGGCCGCCCTTCTTCGACGCCCTGCGCACCTACATGAACGGCACCGGTTCCATCGCCGTCCAGGGCGTCAACAACTACCCCGCGCAGCCCGCGGGCTTCTTCGCCGGCGGCTCCAAGAACGGCGCGTCCTTCATGGCCGAGGTGGCCTCCCGCACGCGGGCCATGTGCCCGAACACGCGCATCACCATGTCGGGCTACTCCCAGGGCTCGCAGGTCGCGCGGCTCGCCATTGCGCAGCTGGCGCCCGACGTCCGCGCCAAGGTGTCGAGCGTTGTGCTCTTCGGCGACCCGCTGGGTGGGCAGGCGGTCGAGGGCGTGGATGGCACGAGGTTGCTGGTGGTCTGCCACACGGGGGATAACATCTGCCAGGGGGGCACGTTGATTCTTGATCCGCACTTGAACTATAGTCTGGACGCGCCGACGGCGGCGTTGTTTGTAATGCAGAGGAGCAACCTGGGTTTGGCGAGTAGGGATGCGCAGAACGAGGGCATGGGGGGGACCATGGTTGGCAAGGTGCAGGATATCATGGAGGCGTTTAAGCAGTCATGATTACACGATGGTTAGTCACGTTTCGCGGTTGCTCCAGGGTGGAATCTCATTTGTCGATTAATAGATTTGGGTAGTCTTTGTTGAAAGGAAAGCCGTCTTGGTACAATTGTAAATACAAGTATTCTCAGTATCGTCGCTGTTCGATGCCACCCATTCTCCCTTCCAGCCGCAACAGCACACACCCACCCACACAAATAAGTCTAGTCGTCTTGTACAGGATATACACTGTCTCGCAGTCAATCATTTGCTTTTGAATTTTCCGAGCCCTCGGCCTCCACATCCGCAGTCAACAGAGCCTTGATGCGGCCCAACCGGACCGCTGGAAGGTTCTTCTGATCACCCGTTACGTAGTCTTTTTCGGTACCAAATATCTCCTTCTCGATACCTACACCGGTGTACGGCAGGTCGTTGAGCGCGGACACGATCAAGGGGAACCGGCGCTCGGCGGTGCGCAGCGCCTCGGCGGAGGAAGAGCTCCACGGCGCGGCGCTCCTCATGCGCATCAGGCCCTGCGCAAGGACGATGAGAGTCCGAGAAATCGGACGCAAAAACTGCGGCGCTCGTCCCATGCGGCGCTCTTCGAGCGGGGCTTTCATGGGTTTACGCGAGCGCGTGCGGTTTACCTGCCACCCTTCGAACTTGGGCATGAGGTGCGTCTCGCACAACTCGCACGCCTTGAACCAGCCGCTGATTGGCCCGGGCATGGTGGCGAGTGACTGGCACACGTGGTTTGTGACCCTTTGGTCGATGGCGAAGCCGGCGTCGAAAATCCTGTCGACGAATTTGCCGAGGCCGGCGGCGTCGTTCTGGGCAACGAACATTTCGAGCATAATTTTGGCTGGCGTGGAGAGCAGGAAGCGGGAGTGCATGGGGACCTGGTCGGGCTTGGAGACGGAGGAGCCGGTGCCGCCGCCGGAGGCCTTTTGTTGAGTCCGGTTCCACATGAGTTCCCAGATGGCTTTGGCTTCGTCGTACTTCTTGTCGTGGACAGCTTCTCTCAGCAAGGCGCGGAGCATATCAAAGGAGAGTTGTGCGGGTTCGCTGGCGGAGTCGGTGTCCCCCTGGTGGGGTAGGCTCCTCTGGATCTTGTACAGCTCTTTGACCGTGTCAAAGTCGCGATATTTTGCAAAGAGATTGATCGACCCCACCAGCACACGGCGGAGACGATGCAGTGTGTCAGCTGCGCGGACGGCCGACTCGCCGCTCCCGTCGGCTGCGTGGCCCATTTTGATTAGACCGGTCATCTCCTCGACGCGCGAGAATAGAGTCGCTCTAGCTTCGTCGCGGATCTTCGTGCTGATGCTACCGGTACGCTGCTGCTTAAGAATGGCGTGAACGGAATGAACCAAGCCGTCGGCCGTTTCGTCGAGCCCCGCGTCCACCCTCAACTTGTTCGTAGGCTTGACAGTATTGAGATCCGAGGTGCGCAGGGCGCCGTCCAAGACGGTGCTGAAGTGCTGCGGCTGAAGCACGAAGTCGGGATCGGAACGGGACCTCACCAGCAGCTTGTACGCGGCGTGGGTCTGCTTGCAGAGCACCAGGGCCTGGAGTAAGATATTGTGGGTTTCGGGCATCCACTTCACGTCGTGCTGCTGCATCACCGCCACGACGCGACAAACCATGGCGAACGACCGCCGCTTCGAATGGTACCGCAGCAGCACATGCCAAAGATGTGTATGGACACCCGGCACTTTGCCCTTCGTCGCGTTAACGCACACCGCCAACGCCTCTGCTGGACTCTGCTTCCTGCAATAGGCCTTCACAACAGTAGTCATGATGCCGGCGTCGATCCTGACGTGCTTTTGGGCAGATGCGAGCATTTGCAAAGTCCTGGCCAGATCGCCTTCGTACGCCGTGCGGCCCATGACGGTAGCGTAAGAAAAGACCGTCGGAGTCGACGCCTTGCAGAGATTGTCGAAACAGGTCAGCGTGCTTTGGTACGAACCGGTCCGCGAGTGACACTTCAGCAAGATGTTCCAACTGACGATGGACGGCTTCACACCGTACTTGGTTCTCATCTCGTCAAATATTCGCCGTGCGCCCTCAGCATCGTCCGCCATGACGTAGGCGTTGAGCATGTAATTGAACGTCTCCGGCTCCCGCAGCACATCCTTGGACTTGCACGTATTGACGTACGATTCCCACAGGCGCTCCAGCGACTTGACGTCGCCGCGGGAGGCGTAGAACTTGAGGAACTTGCGGAAACCCCACTGGTCCAGCCCGCCGTAGCTTCTTTGATAGTCCTCGTAAACGTGTTCGAGGCCGGCCACGTTGCCCGGATAAAAAATCTCGAACATGCCGTGCAGGATGTCCCAGGTCGGCCTCTGACCCGGTAGAGTCCGGAAGGTGCTATAGATCTCAGCCAGGCCCTCTCTGCGGCCCTGTTCCAAGGCCTTGGAGAGGTACTTCCAGCACCAGATCTTACGGTCGATGATTTTGAGCAACGGCAGCGCCTGGTCAGGCGGACACGGCTGCATTAGCGCCAGCGTTGCCAACTTCCTGACCAATTCTCCGATTGCGCGTTGTTTCTTTCGTTCCGCTTTCGTTGCCGCTTTCGTTTCCTCTGTCATTTCCTCTTTCGTTTCCTCCTTCGTTTCCTCCTTCGTTTCCTCCTTCGTTTCCTTTTCCGTTTCCTCTGCCGTTTCCTCTGCCGTTATCGCTTCCGCTTTCGCCCCAATCTTGAGATCGGGATGTTCCTCTTCAGTGAGACTGAGGTATTCCTCTTCTGAAAAGGCTTCAAGGTACGAAAGAGCGATCACTCCAATGTTCTGGACCTTGGCTACTTGAGGCAGCGGCCCGGTTTGAACGCCGTGTTTGATGAAGACCTTGTAGTACGCCAGCCACGTCTCCTCGAGGTAGCTTCGTCTTCTTCCCTTAAGACAGGCCCAAGCCATGAGTTCGTCGAGCCCTCCCACCATAGCCTTTGCCGCCAAACCCCAGTGGTACAACGCCAGCGCGTCCTCATGTTTGTTGAGGCGCAGATTCGCGCCGACGGCCGCACCCATCAGCTCAGGGGTCCGTTGGTCCTCTTTGAGCTCGTCGAACAAGATGAGGATTCTCTTCGCGTCCACAGGGTTTGCCGAGCGGTAGAGATACAAGATCACTTCCGGCTGGAATTGGGGTTGCAGATGGGGTTCCAACTGGGAATACAGCTGCCATATTGAGCCAAAGTATTCAGTCGTACTGTTCGCCATGAGCTCCTTCATGAGCTCGGGCTTAGAGCCTGCACCAATGTAGGAGGGGCCGCTGTGCGACTGGGTCGCATTGGCATCGTGGTCGGCCTCCGGAAAGAATGTTGCGGTCGTTATGCTATCCTCTTTATCTGTATCCTGCGTCTCACCGGTTTCCAACGGCTCGTCCTGCTCTGCGGTATCCTCACTCGTATCCTGCCATTGGGCCGCTCGCACGCTTACGGGAGTAGAATGTCTGGCGTCCTGGGATCCTCGTTTGGCCGCGGCGACAGCAGACGAGGCGAAAAGGCGTGATCTCCTGGGCAATTTATGTATCGTAGGCAGACTGTCGCGGAAACCTGGTGCAACGCTTCGGGGCAAGGCGCTGCTTGCATTGGGATAGAGGAAGTCTAGCAGAAAGGTGGACGCGGCGAGTGGCCGAGTGGGTACGGACGTCGACAAGGACGATGAAGACGCCTCACTCTCGGATATTTGCAGCGACGCCAGAGAGCCGCGTATGTCTATGGCGGCAGCGCCATGTTGCCAGAAGCCGGTGCGCAGCTTGCGCCGGCTCCTAAGGGACTGGGTGGCGGACGGAAGAGCATGGAGGCTGGTACATGATTCCAAGGTCGCCGCAGTTCTCTCCAGCATTGGGAATCGGTGCCGTCACCAATGCAAATTCTTTCGACTATGAATAATGTACATGGGCTGGTGCTCCTGGCATGCTGCAGAGTGTAGTCGTCGATGTCGTGGCCGGATGCGTCGCGATGGATAGAAAAAGTTTTGGGTGGAGTCTTGGTGTTTGACAGTGGACGAAAAGCACGAATGCTTGGCTTTTGTGTCGTATGAAGTGAATCGACGGCGACGCAGGGCTCGTGGCAAAGACAGCGGTCGAAAACGCCTCTGAAAATGGTTCTTCGCCTTGCTGTAGGTTGCAAGCAAAGACAAGAGGCAAGGTGAAAGGCACTTCGTCCTAAAGTACCTGGGTGTTCGAATGAAGGTATCATTCGATTATCCACAATCCATCATCGACTTTTCGATAGCTTTGTCCAATCAGACGAGGCAACATGGAATATCTTGGACCCGATTTCCGTAGGAGGGTGTTTTTAGTAATAGGTACGTGCTTTCAACACACCCCCTAAATTTTGACAATCCCACAGCTGACTTGCGCCTGTTTGGAGAGGCCACTGGAACATCAAGTGCAGGCCCCACTGCCCATTCCCCGCGCAGCGCAGAGGTCGACTCGATATCGTACGACTTCATCCTCGGTGTACTGCTGCGCACGACGACCACCCGAAACTTGGGCGCCGCACAATGGACATCACCAATTTTGTCGTCTCCGGACGCGACTCCGCGCTTCTCTACGGAGACTACGCAACCTATCAGAGTCAGCTTGTTAAGAAGCTGCTGAACAGCCGCAAGAAGCTGGGCATCGCCACGAAGAACCGCGGAAAGTATAGCAAGAAGGCCGACATCACTGCTGGCCAGGTTTCAGAGAACCATGAGTGGGTATCCTGACCGAGCTCTCAATTACAGTTGTTGACTGCGCCAGGTACATCAACCTCCTCCTGCTCACGAGCGAGCGGGCCTGGGCCAACGCCATGGCCATCAAATCGTCTCACGCCGCCGACGCGAAGGGCGTCACCGGCAAGACTCGAAACCACATCGTCTCCAGACTCGACAAGGCTGCCAAGACGGCTGAGCAGCTGTTCGAACTTCTGTCCCAGCCGGAAGCCGGTGCCTCGCAGAACGACAAGCTCGAGTCTCGTGCCTATGCTGCCCAGATCCGAGGTGCTGCGCAATTTGAGAACCAGCATTGGGAACCCTCCCTGAAGAGCTACGCCGTCGCTCGCGTCATCTACAGTGCCATGGCCACATCCACAAAGGGCGACATCTTCAAGGACCTTCTCTCCGATACGATCGATCCCTCCATCCGCTACGCCGCCTATCAGCTCAAGACACCGCGCACAATACCCATTCCTGCGATTGCGAGACGAGCCTTTCCCCAGTCCGACTCTACCCTGGCCCAGCAGATCAACGACCTCGACCCGAACGTGCTCAGGCAAGCAGACACTGCCGAGGGCAGCAAGGAAAATACCGAGAACGCCCCTAGGACCCTGACATGGCGCTCGCGCGAGGTCAAGATCGAGGATGCCACCATCTCTCTGGCCTGGGGCCGTATCGAGGAGGCCAAGGCTCAGCTCGCTCAGAAGTGGCCGAAGCTCGCCGACTCCGAGCCGAGGGAAGTTGCCGCCGCCTACGATAGCGTTCTGGAGGCTAGCCAGGACGCCGCTGACGCGACGAAAGAGGCCATTGATGAGCTGAGGGCCGAGGGCGTCTCTCAGAGCGACTCCCGCATGCAGAGTCTGCAAATTACCAGGACCGCTGTCAACTACGAGATGATCAGCTGGCGAATCGGCCGAAACCGTGTGTTGACAGGAAACGACGACGGTCTAGTTGAGAACTATAACTCGTCTCGGAGGAAACCCAAGAAGGGTGCGGAGAAGAAGCCAAAGGAGGAGACGCCCAGCCGCAAGGCGACTAAACTCAAAGAGCTTGTCGCTCTCTACGAGGGAACTTTGCAGAGCCTGGACGCCGCCAAAGAGCTGCCTGGTGTGGCCAACGACGAGGAGCTCGCCGGCCAGTTGGAGGCTTCTGCCGGGTACTTCCGCGCGCTGAAGTGAGTGCTTCTTGCCACGGGTCACTACGATCATGACACTAATACCGCCACAGGTCTCTTACAATCGCCCGCTCCCACGCCATCATTGGCAACACAGTCAACGCTCTGGCCCTCATCAAGCACGCCGTGGGCGAGGTCCAGGCCGCTGCATCTGCCCTCTCTAGCAGCACTGCGGCCGAGGCTGCTCCACGCAACGTTGAGGTTACCAGCAAGGATGCCAACACCTTGCAAAAATACCTCGAAGGCCAGCTCCTGCGCTACCGCGCCCTCGTCCACCTTTCCAACCTGCTCAAGGAGGAGAGCATCGAAAACGACGACACCAAGTTCATACCCCTCATCGAGCGCCTGCACGAGTACCCTGCCAACGGCGTCGACCTCACCAACATTGTCAACATTCCGCCAAAGCTGGCTCCCGTCCCCGTTAAGCCTATTTTCCTCGACGTTGCATGGAATTACATTGACTACCCAGGAAAGGAGCCCCAGGAAGAGCTCAGCCAGTCCGAGGAAAAGCCCGCCGCTGCGGCTGCTAGCGAGCCTGCACCGCAACCGCAAAAGAGGGGGTGGTTTTCCTTTGGTCGATAGACGAATGCAGCATGTCTGGCATCTGGTTGCTGGCCGCATTTACCTCGCAACGTATCGTGAATTAGCATGCATACGGTATGAGCAATCATTGAACAGTGAAGGTGATCATTGCTAAGATGGCACGACTGTTTTGTGCAGACGGTGGTGAAGTAGTAAAATTACGGTGGTCTTGCCCGTAGGTCATTTCTAGTGAATCCTTTCCAGCGATCGGTTAGCTAGATTGATGGCCGCTGCGTAGGCCTGTCGGTCTGATATTGAGTCGGCGTTATGACATTCTCACATAAGATCACAGCATGGTACTTGGTAGTATCTTGAGTGGGGATGGTATTCGTCGCATCTGGACACCACTTTGGTTATGTACATATGCAACCCCGTCTTGTCCCCATGATCATCCTTTGATCGTATGACTACCGTGTCGGTATCATGGAATGTTTTGATGCCCCCCAACGCCGGTTCCGCCGACCGCAAGTATTAACAAACATGTGTAAAAAGGGGTAACAAGGAAGAAAGAGCGGCCGACCCGACCGCCAACCGGCAAGAACTATGAGTACAGTGTAATACACAAAAGCTGGTACATCTTGATGACATGATCAAAAAAGGCCTTTTGCGGCTCGGAGTGGGAATACGCGGGAAGTAGTACATGAGACGGAGGGAAAAGATGCAAGACAGAAAGCACTTAAGGCTTCTGCTCACCCTTGTTCTCGGAGGCGTTGGCGTCCTGGGCGGGCTGCTCGCTGGACTCGGCACGGGCCTTGTGCATCTTGTCGAAGAGGTTCAAGCTGGCAACCTGAAGCTCGTCGGTCTTCTCCTTGATCTCGGCACCAGTAGCGTTGCCCTCACCAGACAGGTTCTTGGAGACGAACTCGCGGAGGGAAGCAATCTTCTCACGAATGCTTTCAACCTCGGTCTTGTCGAGCTTGTCAGCGTATTCGTTGAGGGCACGCTCGGTGTCGTTGAGGACGCTGTCGGCACGGTTGGCAGCCTCGATGGAACCCTTGCGCTCCTTGTCGGCCTCGGCGTACTTCTCGGAGTCATCAACCATCTGCTGGATTTCAGCGTCGGACAGACCAGAGCCAGAAGAAATGGTGATGGACTGGTCCTTGTTGGTGGTCTTGTCCTTGGCGTTGACGTGGACAATCGAGTCGGCGTCAATGTCGAAGGTGACCTCAATCTGAGGAACTCCGCGGTGGGCAGGGGGGATGCCAACCAGCTGGAAGTTACCAAGGAGCTTGTTGTCACGGACGAGCTCACGCTCACCCTGGAAGACCTTGATCTCAACAGCGGTCTGGAAGTCAGCCGCAGTCGAGAAGGTCTGGCTCTTCTTGGTGGGGATAGTAGTGTTTCTGTTGATAAGACGAGTGAAGACACCACCCAAGGTCTCAATGCCGAGAGAGAGGGGAGTGACGTCGAGGAGAAGGAGGTCCTTGACCTCACCAGAGAGAACGGCACCCTGAATGGCGGCACCCATGGCAACAGCCTCGTCAGGGTTGACAGACTTGGCGGGGTCACGGCCAAAGATGCTCTTCACGGTCTCAGCGACCTTGGGCATACGGGTCATACCACCGACCAAGATGACCTCCTGGATGTCCTTGGCCTGGACACCGGCGTCCTTCAGGGCCTTGCGGACGGGATCAATCGTCTTGGTGATCAGAGGCTCCAACTGCTTTTCAAGCTGAGCACGGGTGAGCTTCTGGTTGATGTGCTTAGGGCCGGAGGCATCAGCGGTAATGAAGGGCAGGTTGATGTCGGTGGAAACAGCAGAGGAAAGCTCAATCTTGGCCTTCTCCGCAGCCTCGCGGATTCTCTGAATGGCCATGCGGTCGTTGGACAAGTCGATGTTGGAGTCCTTCTTGAACTGCTGGACGAGGTGACGGACGATTTGAATCTGCGGGATGTCAGAAAAGGTTCAGACCGGCGCCGTTAAGGTATACTTACGTCAGCGTCCTCACCACCAAGGTGGGTGTCTCCGGCAGTGCTCTTCACTTCGAAGACTCCGTTCTGAATCTCAAGGATGGAAACCTGTGATGTTTGAGCAATTAGGCCAAATGGTGTGAGTGATATTTCCGCTTACGTCGAAGGTACCTCCACCCAAGTCGTAGACGCACAGAGTGCGGTCAATACCCTCCTTATCAAGACCATAGGCAAGAGCCGCAGCGGTAGGCTCGTTGACAACACGGAGAACGTTCAGACCGGCGATCTGACCGGCATCCTTGGTGGCCTGGCGCTGGGAGTCGTTGAAGTAAGCAGGAACGGTGACGACGGCATTCTTGATATCCTTCTGGAGATAATCCTGGGCAGTCTCCTTCATTTTGTTGAGGACAAAGCCACCGATCTGGGAGGGAGAGTACTTTTGGTCGCGGACCTGGATCCAGGCATCACCGTTGGTGTGCTGGACGATCTTGTAGGGGACCTCCTTGATATCTCTCTGGACCTCAGGGTCGGTGAACTTGCGACCAACAAGACGCTTGGTAGCGAAGAGTGTGTTCTCGGGGTTGACGACAGCCTGGCGCTTAGCGGCAACACCGACAAGGCGCTCGCCCTCCTGGGTGAAGGCAACGACGGAAGGCGTTGTGCGGGCACCTGTCGTGAATCGCGTAAGCTACGGAATCACAATTGAATGATTGAAGCATCGAAGAACATACCCTCCGAGTTCTCAATAATCTTAGCCTGCGCTCCTTCCATCACGGAAACGGCACTGTTTGTTGTTCCTGCATGTCGTCAGTCGCGTTGCTCTATGCTGTGTTGAAAGCTGTGATGCTTACCCAGGTCAATACCAATGACGGTACCGGTGACCTTGCCGTCGGATGAAGTCGACTCATAGCGAGCAAACTTGGATGCGAAGGGCTGACGGGCGAAGCCAGCCGAGCGGGCGGCGATTGGGCGGGTAGCTCTGGGGAGCTGCGCAGACGCCCGTTAGCTTACGAAAACTCTGTAAAGAGAACTGCATATACTTACAGCCCTGGCGAAGCGCGCAGACATCATATTGTGCTTGTGTGTGAAAGAGGCGTGGTGAAGAGAAAAACGACAGGACGGAAGAAAGGAGCAGGTATTATAGAGTACAGATAGATGGGTTGGTTTGAGTGGTGGGTAAGAAGGAGGGAGTTGCACAGGAATGATGATGGCAAGCTGGCGACAAAATTTTTGACCCGTACGTAGCCCCCCCGGTCATAGAAGCCGACCGAAACCCGCACCCGCTGGACGTGACGGGGGTCGGTCTCGGTTGTTCCGACGCGAAGCTCCGCAATGGGCAGATGCACGTGACGAATCAGCAACCCGCGGTCCACCAGTGTGCCAATCGTCGTCGCGTTGGTCTCGTGTCCTTGTTGTAGTCGTCATTGCCGTTGTTCTGTTATTTGAAAGTACGTTTGCTAAATGTTTTCGTCCATCCACTATGTTCTCATTAGGCGGACCTGCCGATGCTGGACCTGCGGGACAGAGTAGGTACTGGAGCTATGCCCATGTACAGAGTAAAAATACGTACTGTGTATGCATTGACCAACCGAAGGCATCTGCGTTTACGAGTTGTCCTGGCGAAAAGTAGGCGGGCTCTCGAAAATTCCCCGGTCATCAGATCTCGAGAGTGGCGCTCGTCGACGTGGCACGAAGGGTTGACTAGCTTGATTTGTCAAGTGCTCGCGGGTGGCAATAGTCATCAATAACAACTCTTCAGCTTCATTCTGCCTTACCTAGTACCAATACTGCGCCGTACAGACTGTGCACCTCTGTTGAATGAGTTCCACCAGCCACCCATGTTTGACCTCAGTAAGGTGTGTTATCTGGGCTTTTGTGCAAGTCGCCAACATCTCGAATGGAGGCGCCTAATCATTCGACGAGAATATTCCCAGTGTTGCTTCCTGTTTGAGGCCGGCTGGGCCATTAATGGTTGACATCACCATCCGAGGCATCTGAATGGGATAGCTACGCTTATGTATTAGGTAAGTATCGTCACTCCTTTTCTTTACGGATATACTACATATGAAATGGAGCATCTGGAATGGAGCACAACAAGCAGGGGCTCCAGCCATGCAGACAAGGTTCCACGAGGAGATAATGGATGGAGACTGGGGAGTGGTGGAGGCCTATCTAGCGACTACAGTACGGATACATATCTTTTTATCACAGCAATAGCAAATGCAAATGGAGACCCGTCACCAGACACCAGACGGTCTTCGGTCAAACTGCGTTCATAGTTATCCAGGCACTGCGAGTTTCTACGTATTTAGCTACCATCTGCCCTGGCAGTGACGCGGTACACGAAGTCGAAGAAATAGACGCTAAACGTTCCTTACGCGTCAGGCTAACCAGGCCAGACGGTGGAACACAACCATCAATCGGTCCATATCAGTCTCCGGTGAAGGAACCCGGAGCTCCGACTTTCCATGTAGGTAGGCTAAGGTAAGCTTGGTTGCAGCCCAAGCTCCAAGCGACGGAATTGAACATCCCACGCACGAGGTGACAAGGTACCTGCTCTGTAACACCTCCCCTACAGCGCAGTGTCAGGTACTTCATCCAAGCCATGCGTGGGCCCACCCGCCGAAGTGAATCACCCGGGCCACTGTGACATTTGCGCCAGTGCTGTCAGCGAGATTCAGCCAACCAGCGTCATTCGCAGAGGCAACTCTGCTGTGAAGTGAACTGAGGCCCCTCTTGCCATACACGGACGTCATGCGGCAAGTTGCCTCACGTTTGCGCAACTTGCATCTCGCTCTTCCAAACCCAAACCTCCGACTCGGGAATCATCCCACGCCCTCGACCCTCCTGCTGTAGTATCGCCTACGCTTCACATACCTACAACCCCTATTAATTTCGTACTTGACCTACGCCATCGACGGCGCGCAGCCGCTACATGATTGCATTGTAACGCACCTTTGGCCCCCCAATGCAATCATGGCTGTGAAAGATGGCGTCTCGTATGTTTCATTGGGCTCCTCGTTGGACTCCATGCTCATCCTGGTTGAATAGTTATTACCCGACCAGCGGTTTGATCTCGAAAAAGTCGCGGAAACACTATCGAATCCCGGTCCGATCTCAGTGCGTACCTGTCCGACCTTTCGCATGCGTCGTCACATGCGAGCGGTACTGACTATTGGCTTCAGACACTGGCAATTACGATCCCTCATCAGCGCCGAAAAGTCCAACTTTGTGTACTTCCCTGGAGGACCGAGTAGCAGTCACATCCAACGCCTCAACACCACCACGAAGGAATGCGAGACGGTCAGGTTCCTGTCGTTCACGCCGCGGTGTCTGGTTGCCGAAAACGGTTGGGTTTGCTGCGGAGGAGAGACGGGAGAGTTCACAGCTATCCAACTGGACAGCAGTCCCGACGATAATGGCGATCTTGATGTCCAACTCAATCTTGACCCTAATGCGCGGCTACCCCTAGGCTTCGACTCCGATTCTCCTCGATCCGACGATATCGGGTTTTCCCTCATCTCCCAGTCGCGGCGGTTGAACACGAGCAGCAGGTTGAACAAAAACGTCTTGGCAAAGAGTCAAAAGCTGGCGAGAGATCGCGTGAACTGTATAACAATGTGGTTCCCGCCAACCGCCGGTCCAATGCACCACGGAGCATACACAGAGCCCGCTGCGGTCCTGGCAAACAACGACAAAACGGTGGTGTTGGTTGGCTTGCGTGAATTCGAAAGCAACGACAAGGTGGAGCCGCTGGATGTCGTGTCATATCCGGACTACGTTAACCGGGCTATGATTTCCCCTGATGGCCGGCTCCTCATCGCTATTCTGGACGACCCGTACTTGTACATCCATCACCGCGTTGAGTCAATCGGCGACGACAGTGGCCCGTTCCGAGCTGATGATAGGCCCGAGTACCGCTGGGAGCTTTGGGGCAAGATATTGCTAAAGAGTCAGCGCAGAGACGATGCGTCCGATAGCAGAGGAAGCTTTGCTGCTTGCTTCTCCCATACCGGAGCCTATTTGGCTGTCGGAACCCAGTACGGCACCATATCGGTTTTTGACGTGGCTGGTTTGACTGATCCGGACGTCACCGACCCTCTTCTGACGTCTTTCACATCATCACGTCCGATGGCGGGATCTGGGGCTATCCGCGACATGGCCTTCTGCCCTGGGCCATTTGATCTACTTGCTTGGACGGAGGATCGCGGTCACGTGGGAATTGCCGACTTGAGAACCGACTTCGTGCAGCGACAGGTCCTCAACATCAGCGTAAGTGGTGATTTCGAAGAGGTTTCTGTTCTGGACCGGGCGACGATAGACCCTCGCCTGCTTGAAGGCCGCGGCGAGCGAAATCCAGCGCCCCCATCGGCATTGACCGGTTCTCTCGTCTTCGGTGACGGACGGTGGCGACGAGGGTCGGAGGGGCCGGAACGCACTCATCACTTTGCCCTCACACCCGACGAAACTCGGGTTCTGGAGGCCCTGCAGGAAGAACGTCGGCGGCGAGAACAAGGGGAAAGAATATCATCCCGAATCACGGAGACAGCAGGCAAGTCATTCCTTTCCTCATTACCTCAATTCGCAGACGGTTCTAATCTAGTACAGCCAACACGCTCGCCCGCAGCAGCAGCGTCTCCCGTGGTTTAGGCGGGCAGAATGACACGATACGCTCGAGCGGAGATCGCAACGAAGGGCAGCCTGGCAGCGTGTCCCGTGCTATCGGCGATCTCCTCGGCAACATTCGCGACTCCCGAGAACGTGCTCAAGAACGCATTCGCAACGCCCACCGGGTTATTCTCCAGTCCAACGTCGAGAGAGAACGCATGATGAGCATAATGAGCTCTCGTCCCCCGCGCAACCAGAGAGCTAGTCGACCAAGCGAGGCACCCGCGTTGCCTGCTATCCAGCGGACATCCAACGAACTGCGCAACCTGACGCCGTCGGGTAGCGGTTGGGCTGACCTGGAAGCCCTATACAGTCTGTCCTTTGAGAGTAACATCCAGGATTCGCGGGCTGCCACCAGAGACCGTGACAGGGAACGCTCTGGAATTCTGCCCCTGCTTAATTCTGTCGCGATCGCCGAGATGGAAGAGCGCAACCTCCGTCGGCGCGTCGTCATGGAGCACGGCGTCCACGAGGCACCACCCGAGCCAGACAACACTGCCGGCATTGCCTGGAGCGAGGACGGACGAACATTGTAAGTGCCTCACTGTGGCAGCTTCGGCGAGCGGGTACCAGTCTAACAGATCCAGATACGTGGGCGCAGAAAACGGCATCTACGAGTTCCAGGTGGATATCCTAGGACGCAAATTCCAGCCCGATCTGACACTTCGCTGAGGATACTTCCTGTTTCACGGCGTTGTAGGTTCTCGGACGGCAACTAGTTATCTGCGCACATCTTGCAGAACGGTGTAGGGAGTTCGGCATGCACTGGGATTTTTTTCGACAACAGAACGCATCACAAAAGTCTGCAGGCATCATGATTGTTGGGTTCTGTAGTTCTAGGCGGATGGCCCGCAATTCAATGTGTGTATGGCCGCCACGGCGTGTAATGTCCTGACGAGCGGCGTTACCAGCCCTCGGATAACCCAGAATGATTATCAACCGTACACAATCTTGCCGACCCGCTCCGCTATCGCCAAGCAGCTCGTCAGTCCTGGGCTCTCGATACCAAGAAGGTTGACCCAGCCCTCGTAGCCGTCTTCTCTTCTGATGACGAAGTCGTGGAATCCTGTGCCTTGCGCTACGGCGCCGAGCTTCCCAAGTTTCGGTCGGATGCCCGCATAATCCGGCTCCAGGCAGCTCTCGTCAAGGTCGGGGAGGTACTTCTTGATAGCTTCAACAGCCAACGGCATCCTCGAAGTGTTGACGGCCAGGTCATCTGCGGAGTCGACCCACTCCACGTCCGGGCCGAAGCGCACACGTCCGGCAAGGTCCAATGTCAGGTGCGTACCCAGGCCTCCGGCGCCAGGTTCCGGAGCAGGGTAGATTAGCCTGCTGACCTTGGGCGAGGAGCTTGCGTACGAGAAGTAGTTGCCCTTGGCGTAGAACATGCCCTGTTTCTCCTCTGCGGGCAGAATCATGTTGTTGATGTCAATCGCGCCGAGGCCTGCAGAGTTGACGAGAACCTCGGTAGTTACTGTGCTCTCCTCGCCTGTTGTCGAGTCTCGGACTCGAACCTCCCAGCCACCACTACCTTTATTGCCTAGAGGTTTCACGCCTGTGACAGCAGAGCTCAACGCAACGACACCGCCCGCGTCCTCGAAGAGGCCCTGCAGTGCGACCATCAATCCATGTGAATCAACGATTCCGGTTGTCGGGCTCTCCAGGATGCCAGTTTCGCCGCGAACGCCAGGTTCCAACCTCTGAGCTTCTTCGTTTCCAATCCAACGGACAGGCACGTTGATGTCGTTCTTGCAGAAGTCGTGGATGTTTTGCAGTGCTTCTCGCTGCACGTCATTTTGCGCCACAATCCATTTCCCAGTGTTTGCGTGGGGAACGTCACGCGAGCGACAGAAGTCGTACAGCAGTTCTTTGCCGCGAATGCAGAGTTCCGTCTTGAGCGTGCCCGCGCCATAGTAAATTCCCGCGTGGATGACTTCGCTGTTGCGGGAAGAGGTCTCTGTACCCACAGCTCCGTGTCGCTCCAAGAGTACGGTGGAGGTTCCCGGCCGTTGAGCCAAGGCCCGGGCTGTTGCGAGACCTACTGCGCCGCCTCCGACTACCTGCGGTCGATTAGCTCATCGTTACGATCGCATCCTACATGCTGTTGGAATGGCGCGAGATTGCGTGACGACCGCGCTGTCCTGGGGGTTTTATCGGCTTACTCACCACATGAGTGAAATCGGCTTTTACAGATGCCGTTGACGAAAAGACCCTGCGGGCTTGGGCCAACCGCCCGATTGGTCTTGCGCACAACGGTCTCAGAGACATGGCTTTACGATGCCGTGAACACGCAAGCACGCCGGCTGCTTCGATTCTCTTTGGGAGTGGATTGAGAGGATGTTTTCACAGGCCCCGATGACGCCACCGGGGCTCACAAGGAGTGGTGGTTTCCGGCGCCGGGGTCGGGACGGCGGATACTGGGGTACAAAGGCCCCACCGCTATTGAAGGAGATAGGCTAAGTACCGAGCTAGGCTTCCAACGACCATCCATTGCAATGATTGATGATCAGAAGAACCGTTCAGCTTTTGCTGTCCAAGAGAAGTTGAGACAATGATGGGCATCTCATTCCCTTTTCTGGAGACATGCCATAGACCCAGGCGTGTTTGTTTCGTCAATCACGATGATCATGGTGCTGTGTAGCTGTCTGGTAAAGCTCTTGGGTTGTCAATATCCTGAAAAAGGTCGGCGCAACATGACTTTTCAGTCCAATAGACAGCCCAAAAGAGGAGGAAACTTATCAAATTAGAGAAGGTGAGAGAGACAGTATAGCAACAGCAGCTGCAATACTGGCAATAGTCTTGAGGTTCAAGGGTGATGGGTTGATCTCACGTCTCTGCAATTGACACTTTGAGGTGGTGTTTCCCTACTTCAAGTGAATCCCACACTAAACAATAACACAGGTAGGTTATTCCTTAAGCACAAAATGAGAGTTAGTAAATGTATGAGGCCCTTGTAGCTCAAGCAGACTATTGTAGAGGCTGATACATTTGATGGAGGACAAGAGGTTTAGGTTGAAGAAGTATTTGGTGTTATCCTATAGATGAAGACTAGTAGTATCCATAGTTACACTATCGCAGGAGCAGCAATGATAGATAACATCATACCATAGAACATCTCCATGTTTGTGTTCTTCACCTGCTTCAAAATTTGAGGCATGTGAGTTCTAATTGCCAAGACCCATGCCCCTCTGAGATGAAGACCTTACTCTTATCCCCTGTTATTACTTGTGCTTTCTGTCTTGAAATTAAAAACATCCCTGAGGGTTGTAGTGATGATCACATTTGTCAGCAGGACTTAATCTTCCCGCAGCTTTATCTGCTCTGGTGTCTTCATCATCAGGCAAGCACCATTTGCAGCACTAGACTGCTTTTTAAGGTAGGTACTGATAATACTCGCCATGGAAGGGACCTCAACAGATATTATCACTCATTCACCTTATATTACACATCAGCATTATGTTGTAAATATTCTTCAGTTAAAAACACATGTAGTTATCTTGTAAAGCTTACTAGAATGGAGAGAATCACAGCTTCAATGAGCTACTTTAATAGTAATCAAGAACACGCATGTCTATTTATCTTTTCTCTCTTCTCTCTTCTGTTTCTGTCTGACCTTTCTCTCTCAATGGACGAGCAATCCCAATCTTGCTGCCCCTGCCTCTGGAAGCCAAGTCTCTAGTGATGCATGCACTCACTTCAATTGCGAAAGGTGCTTATGTGCATTTGAGTACGTCAGTGGACTTATTAGCCCCTTTGATAGATACCAGGACATTCCATGACTTACGCGTTGCATGAGCTCAATTACAAATTCGCAGCCTCCAATTTCTGTTCAGACATGATAGAGGACATGCACAATCACATCAAAACTTAGACACAGGCAAAATGTGCTGTGCGTGGTGCGGGGGCTCCCAAAAGGTTAGCCAGGCCTAGCATACTACCCACCATGGAGTAATTACCTCGGGCCAGTCAGTGAAGGCTAGGACCTCCTAGAAACCTGCTGGAGCTGCCTTTGTAAGAAGATTGACCACATATTGAAAGCCATTCTCAGCTCTGGCATCTGCTGTTGCCCCATCTTATTTCTCTCTCACTATATAATGATGGCTAGAAACCTTAGAAGCATATCGCTGTCATAGGATTCGACTTTGTCCGCAATCCTATCAATCCCGACTTGAAACTGGTACATGCGGTGATGAAGGTTGCTATCGCGAACGGTCATGAGATATATATCTGAAGCTTAAAATCATCAACCTCGAGATGATCAACAGAGAACTTAGAAGACCAAATGAGAACTTTTCAACCAAAACACAAGGCCACCTAGGATTACTGACTATTCACATGTTCTACAAGGGTGATAGGTTTAGGATCACTTCTGGAACGACCTACTTAGAAATTGCTACTGCCGTTTCTAGGTAAGTCGAAGTGTGATATTGCCTATTCTTAAGGATGCTTGTCAGGAGTGTCAGAAAGAAGTCATAGTCTACTGGGCTACTCAACTTGAGGCTACAAGTATCATAGATATGTGTTGCAAGTGGGTGGCAGGTAGGAACTATTGCCCACGTCGCCTGTGTGTGATGTCGATCATCTCCTGCATGCATATCCGCACTATGGCGCAGCTGTGTTGCCGTGGTTAAGCCATCTGACGTCGTCTCGCTTGCCATCTCCTATTCACGCCACGAATAACTCCCCAGCATCAAGGCACAAGCGCGAGAGGCTATGTCGTTTGATGGTAATCCATTCTCTTGCCAACGCAAGACTAGCGGTGAGTATCTGGTGCTGCCAGCTTTCTTGCTAACCCCAACGCCATAATCATACAATAGCAATCGTCAAAAATCCGAACCTTTTTCGTAACGCCAACACCATTGTAAGAGTCACTCCCTCCGAATAAAACTGTTTGGAGAGACTTTCTCTAAAGCTTGATGTGATCATGCCAAGATAATCAATTTTCTTTAACGCCCTCCACCCTTGCCGGAACTGGGGCAGAAGACGGCGTTGTTTGCGCGGTCGCTGAGTCCTCTTCGCCGGCGGCTGTGCCTCTCGTGAGCTGAGACGGATGTGACGGCTCGTTAGGATTTCCACTCCCCGGCAAGACGTCCGTCAACTGCCTTTCTGCATTTTGTTAGTACTAGCAAAGCTCTAACGTAGGCAGCGGTCTTACCGAGATCGCGGATGCGGTGGCGGAGCATTTGGTTTTCTCTGACCAGCATCTGGGTCTCTGCCAGATAGAAGGCGTTCTCGTCACGGCCGCCCAGAACCCACTGGTCGCCGCTATCTCCGCTCATGGATGTCGACCGCAATCTAGGGGAAGCTCCACGGCTAGAGGTTCGCGACCGACGTTGGAGATCGGCTCGCGAGATGTCGAACGAACTACGTGGGTGAGGGATGACGGGCGACCGAGAGAAGGAGTAGCCGGCTGGCGGCAGGGGCGTGAAGCCCGAGGGGGGTATAGCTGCAGCGTGCTGCAGTATGGGGGTTCCCTGGTTGGATCTCTCAGATGCTATGGCGGAGTCCTCGACCGCAGAGCCCTGGCCCTGGGGAGCCTGATGTTGCTGGAGCTGTAGTTGCTGCTGGCGGATCATCTGCAGGAGTCGGTTCTGGCAAATTTGTCAGCTACGAAGCGGTCTCGCGACGTACGCGTTGCACTTACGACTTGACCTTCTTGTTCGGCTTCGAGCTCCTGGTGCAGCTCACCCAGACTCGGAGCGCGGTTGTGGTGGGGATCGCCGCCAGCTGCCATCAAAGGCGAGATAGACATGGGCTGAGGACTCGTGACTGAAGCTCCAGACGGGTTGTGTTGATTGTCCGCGACCATCTCGCCGGGCCCAGGAACCGAGGGGTCGTTGAGCTGGAGGTTCATCAGGACGGTCGACCGTCTTCGGCCGGCACTGGGGGACTGTCGGTGTCGCGAGAGGGAGCCGCTCGAGGAACCTGATAGAGTCAGCAGTATCACGGCAATAGCTGTGTGCTAACGTACGTCTGGAGTCGTGCTGGAGGCCAGCGTTCATGGTAGCGGCTGCCTGTAATGAGGTTGACATGCGCCGCGGGGAGCCAGTAGGGGACACGCCGCGCGGGACTGAAATACTGCCTGGCATAGCTTCGCCGTTGGAGGAAGACATTCTTGTTCGTGCAGGTAGCGATGGGGATGATGGAGGAAGAGAGTTCAGGTCTGGGGCCATAGCATTGACAGTAACGTTCAGTTGAAAAATGGGTCGCACTTGAAATCGAGGTGGCTGACCCTGCTGGAGTACAGTTGGCGATGGTAGATGCAGTGAGCTAGCTATACGCTCAGTGCTGAACGAGGATCAAGAGATCGTCGTCGAAGTGGTTGCGGTGCGGTGACAGGCGGAAAAGGTGGGGTTCCAGCTGCGTCAGAGGTGGGCGCTGTTGGGAAGTATGAGGTAATGCCAGGAATAGGTTGGAGTCAAGGCAAGAGACGAGACGCAGCTCGAGGGAGGCGAAGGGTATCAATTGAATCAAAAATCAACCAGGGCAAGAATCCCCCGGGTGCATCGTCAAGACGGCAGTGGCATGCTTGCGGCGTGTTCGGCTGATCAACTGGTCCCTGGAGCTTTTGGTTCTGCGAGGCAGCTGACTTCCAAGTTTGAGTGTCAGTCCATATCCCCGCCTGCTCTCAGCCCATTCACTATACGGGCGAGGTATCATCAGGGTAGCTGCGCCCGCCGCCGACGCTGCGGTTTTGGAGCAGTAGGTATTTGACAGGCCCACAGAGGATTCCTTTGGCGTCACATGGTCCCTTAGAAGGTGCTGGTCATTTCACAAAGAGGAGTAATGGTCGCGGCTTCATGCACATCCAACTGCTTTCTGCCTTAATCGTATACATACTTGTAAGTGATAACGTAAGATGAGACCTTCCTAGAAGTAGGTGCCTACCTTAGGGACCTACCTAGGTATGCGGGGATCGACTGACGGACGACTTTTAATCCGAACCCAAAACAGACGGGAACCGACCGTTACATACGTCGACCAGATTGGCTTGAACATCTCCGTTAGTAAATACGGAATATTATCCGTTACGCGTGCATCGCAGGGTCCCACCTTACATCACATTCTCTTTAGCAGTGACCAAACGACTCAGCTCGCGAAATGTATAACTACATCCGAGATACCAGATCAGGAATCGTCCGGCGATGTTCACCAACCTAACCAGCGCGAAACACCGTTTTGAAAAGCAAAAAAAATCGCTGACCAACAATATAAACAAACTAGACCGTCCCCAAAACAAGGGTTCAGCCGTAAGCTATTTGCGTCCGGTCACGATACGTCCGTCATCACGAGCCTCTCCGGCTCCCGCCCGGCGTTTGCCGGTGGCGTACCAGTATGATCGCGAAGACCATAGGGCTTCTACTTCACGGTCATGTTTACTGCGTGCTCTGGCCTGATCAAGCCACGAGCTGTCGCCGTGGCTGTTTGTTTCCACCTGAAGAAACGTCCAAAAACAGCTTCAAAGGTCGGACGGCGTGCTGTCAAAAGAAGCCCCCGATCATTTTCCCGCCGTATCCTCGGATCCGCGCCGTTCTAGGTGCTCCAGGTCTCAGGTGAGAACCCTGCGCAAGCCACCGCTGGGTTGGTTTTCCAACAGAGGTCCAAGCCTCCGCGCGGGATCCTCACTGCTAGACCTTTTTTGCCATCGTCACCGCGCCAGCTCACAACGCGGCAAGGTGCCGATCATGGCGGTCGTCGCTTCTGGTTGTTATCCAGTTGGAATGCTGTTTCTCTGCCCGGCGTGGAAGGCAGAATCTGTTGGTGGCGTCTCTACCGCATGGTCAACGTCCGCCACGCACATGCTAGAACAACAACGCGAACGCCTCATCGCGAATCGGTCTTGGCCTCCACGATTTGTTTATAGCCGTAGCTTATCGCGGCGGCGTCAACATAAATAGACGACGGCGATCCGACTGTGCACTGTCGTACGGACACGCCTCGATTATCAACTTCCCAGCACTACTTGTCAAGTCCAGAGCACGTTGTAGAGCTGTAGTAGTCATATCGCCATCGTCAGCCGCCATTCGCTCTGGCTATTAGACCCTAACCGCGGCAGTGTTTTGATCGTCTGTCTATCACACATGTTCGTGACCGAAACGCGGGCTGAACCATCGAGATGAGCATGCTTGCGAACCGTGTAACACTGGATCTCCATTCTCACCAACTCTGTCGTAACGACTTGACATCCATTGTGACGACCCCCGCGTCGGATGTACCTCCGCCTACGCTACTCCAAATGTCTCAGTCGGCAGGCTTTCAAAGATGGATGTAGACGAACACTGGAGTAAGCACCCAATCGACAAGCAGCCGCTGCTGATTTGATACCCAACCAGTTCTCGCAAGCTGTTCTCGATTGAGAAAATTGCATCCGGCCGGCCGGGTCTCTTGTGAATGCAGCTTTGCCCTACGAGCACGTTGCAGAAGAATGGCCTGGTCTTGAGACCTGATCATGCGGACATAGGCCAGGACTGACAAATTCTGGTCTCAGTGTGAAATTCAAAAGCAATGTGCCAGTAGCAGCCATCACCACCGATCTGCCGACTCCGTGCGCGCAATCCCGATGTGCTCGCATCTTGCAAGTTGACGTGACCACTGTCTACAAAGCACGGAGAGTCTGTAGAACATCATTAACATGTGAAAGCGAGCCTCTTGAAGTTCAAAGGTTCAATGTCACGTTGGCACGGGGGATACAAACACTGGCCAGCTGATGCCACCCTCACAACGCCACAATCGGCTGGTCCCGGAAACTGCTCTGCTCGCACCGGCCCAGACCGTTCGCCGCGGGCAGCCTATGCTGTCCTGTCCTGTTCAGTACTGTTTGGTGTAGTCGATGAAGCCCAACAGTTGCCTTTCCGAGGCGTGTGGATGGGTTGTCCTTGCAAAACAGGGACTTGCCTGCTTGAACGACACGAAGCAGAGTCCGGCACGCTGGTTGGTGCCGTGGCGACCAGGGCTCTCAGACCGGGTTAGGCCCCGAGAGCCACTTGTTAGGAAAAAGAGAAAGGCAGGGATGTGATGACTGGCAATTATAGTCGACGACGCTACTGCAGGAACAGCTGACCGGACGAACACCATCACGCCAGATCTGGTTCCTGCTGGGGAGGTGTGATCAATGTTGTGTTTGTGTGCTCAGGTCCAAGAAGGCCCTCGAGCACCTGGTATCCGTATTATTGTTTCCTTTCGAACAAGCGATGGTTGACGTTTCCATGGTACGCGCAGTCAAGCTAGTCTAAAAGACGATGTGAATGTTTTGTTTTGCGAAGACCACAGATGGCGAAAGAATGGTAGCGAAATTTTTATTGCCGACGCAACCAGCCGACCACGACGAAAGCTTACTGGCTGACGTCCAAGCATCATCTCCGAGGCGGAAAATTTGTTTCGACAGCGGCTTTTACTTGATGGCGGCCGGGGAAAAGACACATCGGGCAACCCTGGACACACGCACACACACGCACACACACATATACGACGAAGATCGGGGGAGGGATCCTTCCGGTAGTACCGGCCGGATTAGGGTTCGCCAGCCTTGTTGTTGATGTTGTTATCAACAGGGTCATGTTGCTAAGGTAGGGAGAGCTGGAGCTGAGACGAAGAGCCTCCAAGTAAGCTTTGACTTTTCGCAATCCGAGGACAACATGTTGGTGTCTATCAAGACATGCAGAAAAGGGGATAATTTGCCACCATGATGGTCTGCCTTTTCAGCAGCGCCCTTCGACTCACCCGCACACATAGTTGTAGAGCTTCAGGCTGCATTAGAGCCGGTGGCCAGCAGCGTGCGCGTGGACCGTCCCGAGCGGGTTGCTTGGGAAGAAGTCTTGTGTGTTTGGGACGAGCGCAGTGTTGTCCTTTGGGATGGAGAAAGTTGGATGGCATCTGCACTGGCCGAGCGACAGTACAGCAGCCAGAGCTCAGCGGACAGGTTGACGCGCACCATGCATTCGCCTCCAGCTCTCAACGAAATGATTTCGTCCAACTGCCACGCAGACTAGTGCGACTACTGCCCCAGTCGCACCGCAGATGCGTGTGAGACGAATGAGAGTCGTACTGTCCAGTTAAAGATGGGTTTATTAGCGAAAGCCCTCAGGACTGGATACTCGGCATTCTATCCCCGCCAAGTGGCTGTCGTGGCGGTCGACAAGTGTTTCGTCATCCAGTGTGTCAACAGCCGACGCCATAATAATCCCGAGATGAGGAGGCAAGCAAGGCCGGAGGGGAAAGGAAAAAAAAAGAAGGCTAGCAGGATTCTAGACGCCGAAGTGTAGGACCGCTTTACAATTGACACACGGTACGGAAGGGGAGAGAAGAGGGGGCCACGAGATTCATCACGCAAAAGGCGGAGTTTTGGTGTGGGATCTTTCGCCAGGGAATCAGTGCCGGACGATTCGATTCTGGACCGAAGGAGGAGGCAATCCACGAGACGGGCTCGCATCTTGGCGTACCTAGCTGGAAGTGATTTGCGCGCTGGAAAAGGACAGACGGTCACCACCTCTCGAAAGAGTGGCGTTTCAAAGTCTTGGGCAGCTGGGACATAGGCAATTCAATCAAGGGGTCAAGCCGTGGGGCGAGAGATTGCACATCCTCATAATTACCACGCAAAAGTTTCCATGTGCAGGACTGGCAAGCACCAGGGGGAGATGGGCAAAGGAAGAGTCACACTGCTACATCGTTAAAAAAAAAAAAAGAGGCCTGAAGATACGGGGAGATGTCTGCACCCTGCCGGCCGGCGGCTACGACACTACATTGGTACATTGCAATCCAACTCAAACCAAGCCGTTGGCTTCTTCCTCAGTGTGCGAGAGAGTGCTAGGGAGGGAGGAGGCTTGTCGTCTCAACGGCCTCTTACCACACTGTGTACTGCGAAAGTATTGTACTTACTTACCTTGCATTCTTGTACTCCACGCACACTGCATACTCTACGGAGCACGTACTACGTATGGAAGGTCCAGGCTAGGTTTCGAGAACTCGGAGAAATGAGGAAGAGGGAGGGAGCTAGCTATTTAGTGACGACGACGCAAGTCGCAAAAACGCCAAAGCTCTCCTCAGAGGTGTGTCGAGGGCATCCAGATGCTCCTCTTCGCTCGTCGTCGGTTTCTAGTCTCGCAGCAAAAGGAACATGGACGAATGCATAGGAGACGGGAGGAGCGCCACTACAATTAGTGGTGTGCATGCGCGTTGCGTGAGTGGCAGAGGCTGTGCCTGTTTTCCAAGGTCCATCCCATCGAAGGATGGAGTAGAAGGTTTCCGTGTTTTTTCCCTGGTGGTTGGTTGGCCTGTCATGTATCCGTTCGTATGCGGATGTTAATCATGACATGCGTTTCTTTTGAAGAGACATTTTCTTCCCTCTCTTTAGAAACCTCTGCCTTGGCTGACTGAACCAGCATATGCAGCCTCAGCAAGTTACTTACGGGGACTCATTTCATAGAACTGCTTTTTCTCACTCTTCCGGAGGCGGTTGCGCTTGAGGTGGGGAAGCAGGTTCCCTGGACATGCGGCGAAGCTCTCGCAACTTTTGTTACCGTTCCAGGGAAGCAGCTTCCGTGCTGTTGGTGGACGGGTGGGGTTGATTACTTGTAGACTGGTGGATCCCTGGGAGGATTGGATCTAAGCTTGTTCCGGCCAAATGTGTCGTTTTTTTTCTTCCTCTTCACACGTTTTCCTCTCTGCGGGCAGTTACATCGAGTACCTACCTTTACTTGGCCCCTGCAGATGGAGCCCGCTCTGTCGGGTTTTCAGCACTGGGGATTCGCTGAAATCAGACAGGGGAAGCAGCTGGCGTGTTTCCCTCTCACACTTCCAAAACAGCCCCGGACAACACGATGCCACGATGGAAGAGCAGAGAGAGAAACGGGACAGCTGATCTCTTTTGGGTCACTTGGCTGCTTCGCCGGATTGTCCTTCTTTCTTTCCCAAACGTCTCAAGGGTGACCCTGGCGGTGTGAGATCGTGGAGCAGCTTACCAGCCCTTCGCCACATTTCTTTTTCGCCGTATAATTCTTTCTTGCCATCGATCGTGGTAGTGCGGTGGCACAGATGGTGACGCTGTGCTCCTGCCATGGTCCAATCCACTTTCACGAACTGATGTTATCCAACCTCCCGGGGAACACAGGAACGTACGGGCAGCTCAGCTTCGGGTGGGCATGCTTGGGTCACACACTGACTGGCCTTATATCTTTCTTGAATGCGGGAGTAACCTCCGTACTGTTCAGCAACGGAGGGGTTCGTCTTCCATATAACAGTCTACCTTAGGCGAAAGATGAGAGCAACCGCCGGCGTCGCATCGCTTCATTTCGTGTCGTGTGTGCGGCGCGCAGCGAACGGCGGGACCGGCAGGCCTCATTTCTGACATTTCCTCTTTCTGCACGCTGACCCATGTCGCGATTGCCATTTGGGCTCTCGTTTCGGGAGAGGCTTCATTTGCCGTTTGCCTTGAGTTTGGTAGCAGCCCGGTGATCTTGGGCAACCAGGGATAGGAGCAGCTGTCCCTTTCATCCCCTCTCCCCCTTCGCCAAGGGTGTGATGTGATGGGTGACGGGCACGTCGTCACTGCGTCGCGGAACAGCTTCCTGTGCCTCCCGTGCGGTTGGTTCGACTGTCCCTCTCTGTCTCTGTGGCCAGAGTACTGACTGTAGGATACTCGGTCTGACGGAGAGCTTTCTTATTTCCTTCATTTTTCCTCTGTCGTCTGTCTTTTCTGCGCGCCATCACACCCTCTCGACACATCGAAGTCGCAGAGGGCCCCTGTCCGAGAGTACCGACATGCTGAGATGGTGGTGCGCCGAAGAAAATAAAAATTCATTTGCCTTGGGATCCCTTGCCGAGGCTGCATTTTCCGTGTGTTTTTCTCCTCTACTCTGCATCTGCGTTTGCGCTGCGTGTGCTTTGGAGTCGAGTTTACTGCAGTTGCTGCGTACCTACGATTACGTGTGTACGTACACAGCAGGTAACCATGGCATGGGATGAACGGGATGGGCTGGGTAGTGGACGCCTCAAACCTAGGGCCTTGAGCTACCCTGCCGCAGCCCGGCACACAGAAGCGAGGTCGAGGCAAGGGGGCGTGTGGCGAGCAGGGAAGCCCCCCATTCCCAGTTCTCTGAAAGTCCGACACAGCAGAACAGTGAAGAGAAGAGCAGAATGCATGTGCAAGGAACAGGGTCCTGCGCTTCAGCCAACGCTACTACGTAAGGTAGAGTACTTTGATAGACACCGGACGCGCTCTACTCGGCGACTCTTCGATTTTCCAGGCAGCTTGTATTTCGTTGTGGGAGACGCCCAAGCGGCCGGTGGCATCCCACTTGCTCTGGAGGAAGGGTAATAATAATCCTGCACGACATCGCGAGCTTACCTTACCTCAGTCTGTTATAGAATACTTGCCTTACTTGGGTAGGCGTACCTCAGGTAGCACCTTCCAGAGGCCAGAAGGAAGTATCTTTAGCTGCTGGGCGCGAGTGCGGGAGCGCTTGCGCCTATGGCCGGGTGCCTGTGCCTGCCTGTGCAGTTTGCCTTTGCCTGTGCTGTTAGCGCCCAAAGACAGCCGAGGAACGCTAAGGAACCTTTCTCGTGGTGGCTCACTTGGAAGGTGGCTTCCTCACTAATTATTGTATCAAAGTACCTTTTCCAACTTTGGAAGCTGGACCATAGTCCTGGACTTGCCGTGGACCAGCCCTGGCGAGAAATGTACAGTGTTAGTGGCCGGCCGAGCTCATCCACAGTCCACACTCCACACTCCACAGTTGAAGTCCACAGTCAGATCACGACTACGCAGTGCTGAGGTTGAAAATATTCGGAACCTGAAATAGGTAGGTACCTAATATTCTACGGAGTACCTGAGGTAGGTAGGGCAAGGCAAGGTAAAGGATACCTCGTCTGCCAATGCCATTAGACGCGGCACCGAGCTCAAGCTCCTCTTCTCTGCCAACTTGCCGCCGCTACGCTACCTTACGCTGCATTACGCTACGCTGCTCACGTCCCGGTCCCCATTTTGGTATCGACTGTGTTTATTATTATGAATATCCCCGAATACCCTCCCATCCTCTCTCACTTCGTGCCCCTGCTGTCTCATTTCATCCTCTTCTCCCCTCTGCAGCTGTTTCCTGGTTGTAGTGGTCCCCAGGCCGGCCCTTACTTCGCATCATCCGCTCCGAGCTCTATCATTTTCTCGTCCGTACCAACCCCATCACACCACACCACACCACACACGGAAACACCACATCGTCTGCGGGTACTCACTCTCGTTTGAATTGCTTCTTCCTGCAGCAAGCTTGCTCATCTTACGTCCGCGTCTACGGACCCCCCAGTCGCGTCGGATACGCCGCCGTACACCATCGTCTTGCTACATGCAGTCTTCAGACCAACCGCCCTGCAAACACACCCACCCGACACAACAAACTGTCGGCCTTCTCCTTCTAGTCGCCTACGACCTCCGTCTCATCAGACGTCAATAGTTTCCAAACCTACCCCGGACACTCGATAGGAGGTTGCCAGGATTCAAAAGAGCTTGGTTCGGTTCAGATCCACCGCCGAGAAACCCTGGCTCGCAGTTGCTTCTTATGCCTACTATCTCAACTTACATTACCGAATCCACCCACAGTCATCTGTTATGCCCGAGCGCACTTTCGACCCTAACTGTCTTATACTCACGTCACCGCCCTCGCTCTTTGGAAGTCGTCTTTTGGACCACTTTCCTTGATCACATCCCGATCTCAACGTCTGGCTAGACGTCTCGACCCAGCATGGCCGACGTCGAGCCCAGCAGCCCCGACGCTGCCACTTTCGCGGAAACCCTCCAGTACCGCGCGACGCAGTCTCGCAGGACGCGACCACCACCTGCCCTAGAAACCGTTGCTGGGGAACAACACCGCGTTCCCCTACGCTCCGACAACAAGCTCAGCAGAAGAGATTCGAGGCTAGGCTTGAGGAGCATTTTCGGCCGGGGCAAGGCATCGCGCGAGATTGACAGCAACACTTCGTACTTCGACACGGGTAGACCAAACAGTATTCGCGCTTCCCTAGCCGAGATCAACTGGCCTTACATGCGATCCGAGCTCACACTCTCAGGACCATCCTCGCGACCGACGTCCGTATCGACCAATGGACCCTTCAGCGACGTTCCCGTCCAGAGACGACCAACCACTTCGGACCGATCCAGATCCCAAAACCCCGCCGCCAGAGCGTCCCGTGGCAACCTGACCACCTGGGATCCCCCGCCGCTATTCCAAGCCTATCCCCAAGCAATCAAGCAAGCGCAGCTTCCCGCTTGCACCGCTTCGGCCGACGTTATCCTGCGCCTGACCGACAGGAAAGGCAGCATCAGCCTGCGCGACGACCTGACCCAGCTGGCCGCCACACCAGACCTGGCCGACGACCTCAGCGACAGGGCCGAGAGGGCGAGGAGGAGGCATCTGCGCACGCTATCGACGACGCGCCTCGAATGGACGTCCAAGATTTACGTGCTCTGCACGTCGGGCTACCTGTTGCAGTATTCCGGCGACGGCAACTTTGACCGTCTGCCGGAAAAGGTGCTGCACCTGGGCAAGGACTCGGCCGCCTTTGTCAGCGACGCCATCCCCGGCCGCCACTGGGTTCTGCAGGTCTCCTCAGCAATGGAATCCAACGGTGCGATTGCGGCCGACTCTCGGTCTCTGCTGTCGCGACTGCCCTTCCGAGCTTCCGACAAGAGGCACGCCGCCAACTTCCTGATGGTGTTCGAGAGCGCCGAGGAGATGGAGGCCTGGATCACCATCCTCCGCCGGGAGATTGAGGCGCTCGGCGGAAAGAAGAATCTTTCCGAGACTGGCAAGCCCAAAGCGGAGGACAAGGTGATGCAGCTCAGAGGCCAATCCAGTCAGCGGACCTTGGTAGTCCGCGACCCCAGTCGGTTCTCGCGAGTGCTTCCGCCAGACTTTTCGCTTCACTTGGAGCAGGCCAAGCTGCGCGAGTCCGATAGTCATTACTCTGCTATGGATGCAGACATGATCCGGGACTCGTCCATCGATGACGCCTCCACCACCAACAGTGTCATGTCTCACGACGACCGCCAGCTCGAGAGCTTGCGGGACAGCACCAACCGTCTTTCATACATTTCGTCCGGTCAACGCACTTTTCTGACCTCGGCCGGCTCGTCTCCGGCCTGTTCCCCAGTCCGCGACAGCTTCGCCAGCAGCCACCTCGATGAGCCGCCGCCGCCGCCGCCGCCTTGCCAGGAGGTCCCCATGGCTCGGCCGAGGCCCAACGCCTCAGCCATCCTCGACCGCAGGCAGTCCTTGCAGGCTTCTGGATACCTCGAGCTGCGTGGCTCGCCAATGTCGAGGCCGCAGTCGACCACGTACAGTGAGTCCGACTTTGCCCAAGTCGCCGCCAACTTTAGCGTGCCCATCAGCAGACGCTACAGCGCCGTCAAATCACCGACAGCCAGCCCCGAGCAGGCCAGGAATCGGGACTCGTTTTCTAGCTCGAGGAGTTCGCGGAAGCCTCCTCCGACCGCCCTGGCCATGGCTCGCCCTCTGTCCATCGTGGCAGACCAGCCGTCTCCGGCTTCGCCTGCGCAGGGTCTCATCCCGTCGCCAGCCATCACGAGCCAAGAGCCGTCGCAAACCGACCCAACCGCCTTTCCCCCGAGACAGGCGAGCCTCGGTCCCAAGGAGCAAACCATGACGGTGACGCTGCGGACAAGTCCCCGCCGACACGCCAGTTCGCCCTCGCTCAACAACATCGAGGGCGCGCCTTTGTCTCCGGAGCTGCGGACTTTTATCCTCCCGTCGAGGACTCCTTCGACACCAGCAGTGTCCGAGAGAGCCTGTGAGGCTCTCTCGCCACTGTCGCTCAACGAAGATGGCCAGTGCCTCTCGCCCGCTTCCAGCGCGCAGAGGTCCCCCATGCGGTTCAGCTCCTACCTGGAGCTGTCTCCATCGCTATCTACCATTAGTCAAGCGGTCGACGAAGAGGACACTGTCATTCCCAGTACCAGCCCGCTGTCGTCGGTGTCGCCCAGAACTGTGCCCAGGCCATTGCCTTGGGTGCCCCAGACACCTCCCACACCCTCATTTAAGCAACTGAAAGGCGAATCTTCAAAAGCCATTCCGAACCGACGCAGCTTGCCACAGCTCGTCGAAGGGCCTCCGCCAGCGCCGCCGCCGAACTGCGCGCTGCCCCCTATTCCTCAAAAAGCGCGCGCCACGGCGTGATTGTACTCATGATGACATAATTTCTGTAATTTGGCTCGGCTACGGCCCTATAGCACTGCCCGCGGCGGCACGTCCGTTTCCTATGTATGCTGGTGATCTTCACTGGGCTCGTTTTCTCGTTTTTTATCTGCTTTTTTCGGTCTGCGTCATACCCCTTTCTGCGCAAGGCGTTACGGATAGAGAGGCCATCTCCACGACTCATCGTCTGGGCGGCATTTGGACCGTTTTGGCGGTCGCGGGCATATCACGGCTTGGTTGGGATGATATAGACGGCGATAGCTCTTAAGACAGCGCCGGGTGACGCGACGTACGACTCTTGTGGATAGCGAAAATCAGATACGTTTGCCGCTAACTGCCTGGTCTTTCGAAACGCGTAGATTAGCATTGATGAACCTGCTCTAGTCTAGGCCTAGGGTAATCACATTGTTGTCATTATAGATCACTTAAGAGGATAAACATTAATGCCAGTTCGCTGATGTCAAGTATACACGATAGAAGAGTGAAGTATGCTTGCTGACTCGTATCAATACCACATCCAAAGCGTTAGATCGGGTGCCACGGATGGGTAGTAATTCCTTAATAACTAACTGCCTTCCAAGTGGTTCAAGTCTATCAACACCCACTGCTATGATTTGGATCGCCAGCTAAAAGAGCTCAAATTTATTCAATGTTTGTGCATGTTGTGCTGATTTCACCGTTTGGGCTGTGATGATCCGTGCGGTCATCGCAATTCTGACAGACGATCCACCTCACCAACATAGTTGCAGCTGAGTCAAACGGACAGCTTTAAATCAGTTCTCATGTATATGATTCTTCCAGTGGTCGCTCGGAACTAAGCTGGATGGCAAGCAGGCCAATTTACAGCCTAAGCTGAGGTGTCGTGCTGGGCGTTAATTATAAAACGGAACAGACAGAAGACGGACGCCTGACGGAGCCCAAAGCGGTATAGCGCCTGCCCCACGCGAAAGCTAGGTGGCGCACCACGAAAATCTACCAACTCACAAAATTCATCGGTCGGAGAAGACCCCACCACGAAACTGACCATCGCGACAACAACCCGCTTCGTCGACACTGCAAACCCTCGAGAGTCCGTCGTTCGACCCAAAGTCCCTGTTCATACCGACGAAAACGAATCGATAAACCTCTAAAAGCCGTCAAGATGGCTACCCCCAAGACCAAGTACGCTCCCCCGCCGAGGCCCATCTCCCCTTTACGCCCCCTCCCTCGTCAAGAAATGACGCTGTGGACTCGACCGACGGACAAGCAACGGATGGAACCGTGAGCCGACGCTAACAATTTCTCTTCTTTCAGGCACGACTGGGCCGACGACGAAGATGTCGATGAGAACGTCAGCACCGAGCTCCCTGCCACTCAGACCATCTCCAACAAGGACGGCACCAAGACCATCATCACCTGGCGTTTCAACGAGCAGAACCAAAAGGTCAAGACGACGCGCCGCATCCGCTACACCACGCACACGGAGAAGGTGAACCCGCGCGTGGCGGAGCGCAAGACGTGGACCAAGTTCGGCCAGAGCGCCAAGGACCCGGCCGGCCCTGCCCCGGACACGACGTCCGTCGGCGAGAACATCATCTTCCGCCCGTCGACCAACTGGCGCAAGGATGAGAAGGAGGCCGGCGAGGACGCCAACGAGCAGGCCATGAAGGACAAGCTCAAGGACAAGAAGGTCAAGTGCCGTATCTGCAACGGCGAGCATTTCACCGCCCGCTGCCCTTACAAGGACACCATGGCCCCCATCGGCGCCGATGGTGCCGATCCCGCGGCCGGTATGGGCGACGAGCCCGCGGCTGCTGGTCCCGGCGCGGCTGCGGCGGCTGCTGGCGGCGCGGGTGCCAAGAAGGGCAGTTACGTGCCCCCGGCGCTCAGAGCCGGTGCCACGGGCGCCGCTGCGGGAGACAGGATGGGAGGCAGCAAGTACGGCGAGCGGGACGACCTGGCTACCCTGCGTGTCACCAACGTATGTTTTGCTTCTGTGCAGGCTGTGACGGTTCCCGTGATGCTGACTTTTGCAGGTTTCGGAATTGGCAGAGGAGCAGGAGCTCCGCGACATGTTCGAACGCTTCGGACGCGTCACGCGCGTCTTCCTGGCCAAGGACCGCGAGACGGGTCTGGCCAAGGGATTCGCCTTTATCAGTTTTGCGGACCGCGGCGACGCCGTCAAGGCCTGCGCCAAGATGGACGGTTTCGGTTTCAAGCATCTTATTCTCAGAGTGGAGTTTGCGAAGAAGGCGGCCTAAGCGGGCGGCGAAAAAGCCTGGAGGCGGAGTGTGTGGTAACGACGTGGTCTTTTGTGTGTATGTTGCGATGCTACTACTGGAGATACGGGCTACGGCAACGGTATTAAAATTTGGCATCCCTGGGGGTACGGTAGCTTACTCTTTTTTTGCAACTCTCGGAATGCAGAGGTCATGATCTCACGGTTTCTTTTGAGTACATGATGCCACTAGATGAGCAAGGGAAGAGGTTTCCCGTTCAAAGGAGGAATAGTCTTCACGGGGCCACCGTAGGGGACGATTGAGAAAGACGAAAACTAAATTTTGACGAAGCCACCGATGTCGAAAATTGCAAAGCAGGTATATCAAGCGACTCCTTTTCACCCCGTTTTCTCCAGAAAACGACAAACTGAATCCCTCACCTGGAACTGGTTATACAAAGAAAAAAGAAATGGGGAAATGTTGGAAACATCGAATATCAGACGAGAGACTCTGTTCAAGACGCCGAAACAAGATCCCAACAGGGCCGCCGGATTCCTTCCCCTCCCCCTTTTTTTCTTTGAAAGTACTCGACAAAACATGTATGAGTGTAATTACAAGGAGATCCGTCCGCCTGTATGTTTGGTTCCGTCATCGTTATCTCGTCCAAGATCGTGAAGTAGGCTTGTCGTTCTTTTTTGCTTCCTGAGAGCATAAGGACGTAACTAAAGATATTACAGATGCGCAAAAAATAAGACACGGAGAAAAGGAAATGGAAAGTTTCAGTAGTCGTCAACGAGTGTGAATTGCCACGAGGGCATAGCAAAAGTTGCAAGCAAGCAGGTCGGCCAGGTTTTTCGTTTGTTTGTCGATATAATTGACGATGGGATGTTTGATTTGGACTGGGTTGTTGCGATGGAGGCCCTCACAGGGTGAGTTCGCCATACGAATGGCGGCGGTATAAACCACGTCCAGGTCGACGCGAGACAAACTTGACCCCGGTCAGATCCCGCCCCCATCTACTCGCCTTGCCGGTCCGCTCACGCGGCCGGCTCCTCAGCAGGCGTCTCCTCCGCCGGGGCGGCCTCGTCCCCTTCGGCGGCAGCGCTCTCCCTCGCCAGCTTCTCTTCGAGCTTCTTCTTCTTCTCCAGCGCGCGCTGCTTCTTCTTGGCCTCTGCCTTTTGGCGGGCCGCCTCCTGGCGCTCGTCAAAGACGTACGGCAGCGACTTGACGGCGCTGATGGTCACGGCGAGGCCGCGCGTGAGGTGCTTGAAGCACTCGGCGTAGTGGGATTTCGCGTCGGAGAGGTCTGCGCGGGCGGTGGCGGCGCGCTTCTTTGCGCGGTAGGCGCGTTCCGCGCGCTGGGCGCGTTGGTAGTTGTCCGAGGCCTGGCGGCGGTTGGTCCGGAGGAGGTTCTCGGTGCCGGAGGTGCCCGGGCGCTTGGGGAGGGGTTTGGACTCGGCCGGGGCGGTGGATGCGGCGTCGGCGTCGGACATGTTTGCGGTGAAGAATTTATTAAAGGGGTGGGATACAGGTCTTTGTTTTTGAGCGAGTGTAGGCCACGAATTGGCGGATGGTATCACGATGTGATGCTCAACGAATGAATGGGGTCAGTCACGACGCTTTAATGAGCAGAAATCATGAGAAGCAAAAGTAAAAGTGACCGAGACCGCGCCAGGGGACTGCTTTATACGAACCACCAGAAGATGCGCGTCTGCCCATCTCCCTCCCCTTCCATGAACAACACCGCCGGAGAGAAATTTTGAGCCAGAAAGGGATCCCAGGATCCTGGTGGGTTGTGTTGTGATGCTGTTCATTCTAGAAGTTCATGCGAACCGCCAGCGTACCCTGGGTCGAGAGCGTGAATCCCGGTAGGGATGCCACCCTGAGAAGGGTCCTCGTGAGGTCGGCTCCGGGCGAATTGTTAGTCACTGGCAGTATCTGGTAGCATGATAACGAATCAAACGGCGTGGCGCGCTTGGATTCGCGTGAATTGTGGCGGAGGGATGGTGATGGAAAGGGATTCACGGTGATGGCTCGCATCGCGTGGTGAGACGGGCGTGACCCTGTTCAAGGACGGTGGCTGGCTCCGCTTGAAGACCAGTCCTGTGCTTTCATTTGCTGCCATGAGAAAGAAGGCCGTGGTTCAATGCGAAGAAGTGTCACTTGTCGCTTTTGTCAGATGCGCCGTGGTATAAAGCTTTTATATCAGGGGTCGGAGAGAAAAAGGGAGACGGAGCTCGGTGAGATGGTGTCTCACAGAGATGAACGACACTGATGAGATGAGTTTCCAAGGTGAGCTCCTGAGATGAGCTACTGAGATTAGTCTTCTAATTAGCTCTGTTCTCTGATGAGCCCTTGAGCCTCCGGATGAGGGCTTATCGACTGCAGTCTTATCAGCAAGTGGCCCAAGCGGAGGCCCTCGCTTAACCCGGCGTCGACAGTGTGAAGCTAGCACAACCTGGGGTTAGGAAAGCTGCAGTGCTGCCCCGCACCTGGGTGTGACTTGGCGCGGTAAGGAAGGTACTTCGTTGAGCTGACTGGCATTCCTACGCGACGGCAAATAAATCTGGTGGACACAGGAGAAAGGAACACTCTGGAAGCTCAGTGAAGGATTTTTTCCCCCTCTCTCTATCCCTCATACTAACTACAACCCTGCCTGCTTGCGCTTTGCGCGTGTTACCGGGGGTGACGGAGCCCTTAGGCCCAGGGCACGGGAGAATGAACGCTCGAGCAAGTGCAGCAGCGTGTCTGAGACCTACGTCGTGGCTGCCAGTGCCTTGCAGTAAGTAACACAGAGTATCCGTACTCTGGAGATTCACTGCAGCTGCGTTATTATATGTGGTACCAGCTGCATTGCCGTTGGAGCGAAACGAACAAGCTATGTCCTTAGCTCATAGCATTTTTCTTAAAAACAGGATGTTTTGCGTCCGAACAAATGCTTTACATCGGATGGCCTGCCGAAACCACCCTCCCATTGGATTGGGCCCGTTCTACAAAGTTGAGCTGAGCTTGTCGAGTCGTGGCCACGGCTGACCGAGAGCTACACTTGTTTTCGGCCTCTCTCTTTCTCTCCCCTGGGAGCGGTTGACAGCGGTTGGACGGTTAGCTTCCTCAACAATTGTCGATTCGACAGAAGAAAGGAAACTGTCCTTGTGACATGTGATTCAAGGACAGCGGGACGGGCGGGCATTTTCCCTACCCAAAACCCACTTGTGGACTGTCCTGTGGGGCCCCATTGTCTACCTGTGCCTATAGGTCGTGGTATCGCCTTACAGTGCGCTCCCGCTGGAACTTCCCACCCTGGTCTTTGTGTCGTAATTCTACATTCAACCTTCAACATATACTTGGTCTTCCCCTCTTGTCCTCGTCTCTTGCCGCGCACCAAATACCGACTTTGTCTATTCGAATTACTCTTAAGGACACACTCGCAGCTCATGGACAGCCTGAGCAACAGAGTCATCATCGCATCTCGCCCTTATCGACCCCCTTGCGTGTGAATAGCCTCAGGACAGCCAGAGACCCCTCGACTTGAAGCATGAGCACCTCTACTGACCACGTTGCCAATGACGCTGGTTCTCTTCGCCAGCGTCAGAGGCCGTCGTCCTCGTCTTCTTCTGCGCACAGCGACGATGACTTGAACAGTTCTGTTCCCAAAGACGCCCAGTCAGACACCTCTGAGGATGTCGACCAGAAGCCCAAGAAGACATTTGGCCGCACCCCAGACGGCACCGGTAGGCGACATTCTGCTCTTCTCGTGCGGTTTTTGGGCTGACATGTGCCGTGTAGTCTTCACCGTTCCTACGACACATGACATGGTGTCACAGTTGCTCGATCCCAGACAGCCCAAGAACCTCTCCGACTTGCTCGTGTTGGCCATCCTGGCACTGCAGATCGGCCTCGCCTATATGTTGCCCTCGGGCTTGAAACGCCTCGTTTTTGCTCTCGTCTTTCTCTTCTGGAGAGCGTCGTACAACATCGGCATCGGCTACCTCCTCACCATCCAGTCCAATCACCGCAGGCTGGAGACGTGGGCTGCTAGGTGGAAGCTCTTCGAGCACCCCAGCTCCGGCAAGCAGCCGAGACCCTGGCTCTATAACATGCTCAAGCGCGAGCTCGAGGCAAAGATTCCTGAAGACTATGAGTTTGAGAAGGCTCCCATGGAGTACAACACCTGGCTCGTCTTCCGCCGTGTTGTCGATCTGATCTTGATGTGTGACTTCGTGTCCTACTGCCTGTTCGCCACCATCTGCGGCCATACCCCCGAGGGCGAGTCCATCTTCTTGGGCCTCGGCCGCTGGGGTGTCGGCATCATGCTCGTCCTCTTTAACCTCTGGGTCAAACTCGACGCCCACCGTGTCGTGAAAGACTATGCGTGGTACTGGGGTGATTTCTTCTACCTCATCGACCAAGAGTTGACCTTTGATGGCGTGTTCGAGATGGCGCCCCATCCCATGTACTCGATTGGCTACGCCGGCTACTACGGCATCTCCATGATGGCCGCAAGCTACGAAGTGCTCTTCATCTCCGTGATCGCGCATCTCGCACAGTTCGCCTTCTTGGTCGTCGTCGAGAACCCCCACATTGAGAAGACGTACAATCCACCCGCCCCACGCAAGCGCACTGCATCGACTCCAGTCGGCGACAAGTCCGACGTAGTCGCCGTGCGATCGTCCGACACGGAGGAGGTGTTTGTCGAGCAGCCGTCGACCAAGGAGGCACCCACCCAGGTGCACAACATCATTGGGCTGAGCAACATTGATCTCTTCCGCATTACCGACACCTCGGTAATTCTCCTCGGGCTATACCTGGGCATCTTGACCCTCGTTACCCCGTCGACACCCCTGTTCCAGGCTGTCTTTGTGGTCCACGCCCTCTTATGGCGCGTGTGGTATCATCTTGGATTGGGTGCGATTCTCTTCGGACAGTCTAAAAACAAGTTCTGGACGCGCCACTTCCTCAAGTTTGGCGAGAGCCACACCGAGGCCTGGAACCAATGGAAGGGCATGTACCACCTCAGTTTGGTCATGTCCACGAGCTCGTTCCTGGCAGCCTGCTGGAAGATGTACTCACCGCCAGAGGACTGGGCCATCGGCTGGGTTCTTCTCAAGCATGTTGTCGGTGCCGGTCTCGTCGCGCTGCAAATCTGGACGTCTGTCAGCGTGTACGACTCCCTCGGGGAATTTGGCTGGTTCTTTGGCGACTTCTTCTACGATTCCACCGCCAAGCTGACGTACAAGTCCATCTACCGCTTCCTCAACAACCCCGAGCGCATCTTTGGAACCGCCGGGCTCTGGGGACTCGCCCTCATCACCTGGAGCAGAGCCATCTTCATCATGGCTTTGACCAGTCAGATCCTCACGCTGGGCTTCATCAACTTCATCGAGACGCCGCACATGCAAAAGATCTACGGGAGGAGTCTACGCCAGGAGGCCGGTCTTACCAAGTTCATCAAGCGTTCCCTGCCGCCCCCGGTCCAGGGATGGCAGCGTGGAGTGGACAAGGTTCTTGACGGCACGGCGCAGTTCATCGAGGAGTTCCTCGACTCCGCACGCCCCAAGTTCGCCGCTGGCATTGAGACCATCGTCCGCGACACGTCTGCGCTCTTCAACATGTACCCCGCTCGCCTGACCATCACCCGACTACCCGCCGACCTTGCCGGACTGAACCCCAAGTTCTACTCTCTGTCCGTCGAGGGAACCCGCTCCAGCCTGTCGGCCGCACAAGAGCGAGCCACCGGCAAGGAGAGCGTCACGGCACGTTTTCCTCGCGGGGTGGAGACGATGATTCTCGAGTACGGAGCTCCCTTGAAGGTCAAGTGGAACGCCCCGGCCAAGCACGACAGCAAGGACTGGATCGGCCTGTACATGGTCACGGACAACCGCTCAAGAGAAGTCACGGATGTCCCGTCGCTCGGCCGATGGGTCCCCACAACACCGGGCAACTACGACGCAGCCACCGCGGACAAGGCCATCTTGGTCCCGGACCGCCCCGTGCAGAAGAAGGCCGCTTCGTACCCCGACCTTGTCGAGGGCGAAGTCATCTTCGAGGGCGACCGCCTGTGGTGGACGCAGGGCGTGTTCGAGTTCCGCTACCACCACGCCGGCAGCCACAACGTCATGAGCATCTCCCAGCCGTTCGAGATTCGCATCGGCAAATTCGACGAGGACGACGTCGAGGTGGACGCGCACGGCATCTACGAGCGGGCCGTCGAGCAGGCGCTGTTGCCAGTGGTGCAAAACTGCTGCGACCGCGACGCGGACATTGCGCCGACGACGGTGGACGAGTCATTTGGCGGCCACGTCGAGCGAGACGGCAAGTACGCAAAGAGGATCGTCTACGCCATACATCAAATGTTTGGTATCGAGTTTGCCCCTGCGATTGTGCCCGCTGACGGAAACGTCAAGAAGATGGCGTGGAGGATTTGCAACGCGAAGCAGGTTTTGGTAAGTCGGGCAGCTCAATCTCTGGGCAATCTGTGGGAAACCTGTTCTGATAATGTACAGGCGCCCTACAGCATGTCGGCATCCAAGGGAAACAGCACGCCGACCAGTACACCGTTCGAGAAAGACTGAACGCGTTGCCCCCCATGACATTTGACCACATACACAGCGTTGGAGGGAGGACAGGGCAGGAATTGATCACAGGTTGGACACAGTGAACGCCCGGCTACCCCGTTGACCCGAACAGACCGTCGAGCGAAATAGACCTGGACCTGGATTATGACATTTGACGAGGAGGAGCGTTTGGCGGCGTCCGTGAGTTAGCCTGGAGAACACACACAAATAACATATCCGCACTGCAGCGTTTTCTTCTTCTTCAGCAGACAGACACTGGAAACTGAAAAATATTGACCCTTTAGCCATTAGCAGAGCAGGACCGCGCGAGACACGGCACGGAAGCACGGGTACGAGTTCCATGTCTTCAAGGTGAGTATGCCAGCATGATTGCCCCTCTATTGTAACGGTAGCTTTGCAGCAGATTGGAGACGTGCCTTAACTTTAGGCAAAGAGGCGGTGGTGAGTTGAGGGCGGGGCGATGCTACCGCGCAGCGCAGCATCGGCATTTGGGGCGTGGTAGGTGGTAAGTGGTAAAGGTGCAAGTTTTATGTCCTAGTTCGGTAGATGCGATTTTCCATGTGCGAGTGAACCGAACCCTTTGTGAGTCGGTTATCACGGGATTCGGGCCATACCACAATGCGATGCACGATGCCAGGCTTGTGCTAGCCAGCAACAGGGCAGCCATGCCCAAAACCGCCAGTTGCGAGGATGCCAGCAGAGTTGCGTCGTCAAATGGGACAAGCCGGGTCTCACCGACACATGGGATTCCAGGAACCAAGGCACCGAGCCAGCCAGGCAAGGTAACTCGTGTGTGACGTCTGTAGTAGCAGTCGAGCCACATTGGGTGACGGTCGCATTCTGAAGATGTGCAATCCGATGCTGCGTCCATCCGAACCACGCTAGATGATTAGCGAGTCCAGTCCCAGCAGCGCCAATACGTCGTCTGACTTTGTGGCATGGATGACGGTCCAAAAGCTTCTCGTCGTTGGAAGGGAATGGGGTTGCACGGGCAGGACCCTGGCAAAGTTCATGGACGACTGCCGGTGGTTGGCTTACTGGCACGGGTTGTCATCCATCACCGGCGACATCTTGTCGCGATGTTTGCAGATGATGTGTCGTGAGCATCGAGACGAGACCGGGGCAAAACAACAGGCCCACCGTGGTCGTGGCCTCGGCATCGGGACTTGGCCCTCGGAGGTAGTGCCATTGTTTGGCCAAGAAGTCTTGCTTGAACGTCCAGGTTAGTCAGAGTTGAGGCCAACTTTCGCCGTGAATCGACCGGGCCTGAGACGTACGTCAGGTCACGACCAGGCCAGGTCGCAGACTATCGTCGTGTAGTCGGATTACATGTCCGTTTTTTGCTGGGGGCGCTTTATTCCCGCAGCATCGCGAACAATCGACGCAAGACTGGCGCCGCGTCTGACCTCGAAAACAGGTTGAGAGCCGAAGAGGGACCGCTGACGACCGCCGATTCGTCGGCTTGGATGCGGTCATGGGTTGTCTCTCTCCGCTGCTTCGCCTGCACTCCATTCTTCTCTCCAGTGTCTCCTTGTCGCCCTCATCTTCTCCACGTTCTCCGCATCACAAACACGGCACACGACAGAGTTCAAAGTAACCTTCTCCACCCGAACCACCCTTTTCCAAAGTTTTGTGTCACACTCATTTCGAACGCCTCTCGAGCGGCGGCGAGACCGGACGACTCTCTCTTCCGACGGGTGTCTGCGCACGCTGCAAGTGTTTCGACGCGCAGTCATACTGCGGTGGTGGCAGGGCTCAGGTGTCAATCAGTAATTGTCAACAAGGAGGACACGGAGTTGCAGCACTGACCGTTACCCCTGATCAAATTGCCATCAACAGGGTTAGACCCTCCAGATTCCATCCAGACCAGGGTTTGTCAAGCCCATCGAAAGTGTCCGCTTTACACTCCGACTCGGACAGGAGTTCAGGGCTGATTTGGTCCTCGGTCTCTCTGCGGAAGACTGCACCGGATAAAGTGCGCGCGCTGTATAAGGTTACGACGAGAAGCACGGAAGACTCCCGTTCCCGGCCGCATTAGGAAGCTGAGGCCCAGTTTCAGTCCATTCAACAGCCGTCTGTGGGTTCCGAGTACAAGGGAACCAAGGCAAAGCCTTCGGGCATCATTGACGACTGTAATCTTGACAGATTCAGGAGACCCGTACTCATTCTTGGCGGTGCTCCGGCTTCTCCAGTTGCTGCATAGGGACCCGGTCGTGAGCACAGTCAATATGGGCCGCCCTCGCTCCTCAAGATGGCAACGTCGTCCAATTTTTTCGTCGGCTAGTCCAGTGCTTGTTCTCATCGTTTCCCTCGCTTTGTTGTGTACAGTTGTTCCGTTGCTGTGCCTGTCTTGTCTTCGCTCGTTCACGAATACCGTCTCTCTCGAAATGGTGCGCAATATCCTTCCTGCCGGCCTTCTGTCGGTCTTGCTGTCATCGTTGGCTGCTCCGGCTGCCGGCACCATCCTTTACGTGTCGTCGTACAGCGGTGCCATCACCACCCTGAACCTCACTTTGTCTGGCGTGAACGCCTCGCAGTCCACCCTGCAGACGCTGTCATCCTCCAACGGCTGCTCCCCAAGCCCGTCATGGCTGGCCCTTGACCATCCCAACTCCAAGCTCTACTGCACGGATGAGGGCCTGACCACCGACCACGGCACCGTTTCCTCCTTCAAGACTGGTCCCGATGGCAAGCTGGAGCAGCTGGCCAAGGTCAACACCATCAGCGGCCCTGTCAGTGCAGTGCAATTTGGCGAGAAGGGTGCCGGCTTGGCCATTGCCCAGTAGTAAGTCCGCCGCCTCCGCGCCGATGTACCAAGCTAAGCGCCGCAGTGGCGGCTCCTCCGTGAGCTGGTTCGACATCTCCAACCCGGCCGCCATCACGCCCGTCAAGTCCGAGACGTTCAAGATGTCCGGTCCCGGGCCTAACCCTTCCCGCCAGGAGGCTCCCCACCCCCACGAGGTCCTCATCGACCCCAAGGGTCAGTTCGTTCTCGCTCCCGATCTCGGCGCCGACCTCGTTCGCGTTTTCGCCGTTGACGGCAAGAACCTGTCCCCCGTCGACTCCCTGACTGTTGCTCCTGGCAGCGGACCCCGCCACGCCGAGTTCCTCGTCACGCCCGAGGGAAAGACGTACCTCTACGTTATTGCCGAGCTCGCCAACACTGTCACGGCCTACGACGTGACCTACCGCCAGAATAAGACGCTCGGTTTCAGCCAGATCTTCTCCGGCTCGACCTACGGTGCTGGCAACTCTGCCCCTGCCGGAGCCAGCGGCGCTGAGATTTGGATCTCGGTGAGTTTGACCTGAGCAACGTCATCAGTGTGACGTACTAACAAGACAGGCCGATGGTAAATTCCTCACCATCTCGTCGCGCAACGACAGCGCCTTCAGCATCACCAACCCCGAAACCAAGCAGGGCGCCCAGGTCCCGTCCGACTCCCTCAACAGCTTCAGCATCAACTCCAAGACGGGCGAGCTCACGTTGCTGCAGAAGTTCCCCGCCGGCGGCCGCATGCCCCGCCAGTTCTCCGTCAACAAGGCCGGCTCGCTGGTCGCCGTCGGTCTGCAGTCCGATAGCCGTGTGGTCGTCATCAGCCGTGACGCCGCCTCGGGCAAGATGGGTGAGATCATCGCAAGCGCCAAGGTCGAAGGCGAGGTAACCGCTGTAATTTTCGACGAATAGAGGGTGCGACGGGCACATGATACCCCGCTGTGGTTTAGGGTAGTTTGTGACGGCTTGTACATATTGCATCTATGCGCCCAGCGTGTTGAATATAGAGAGCTCTTAGAGCCAACATCCGCATGTCAATTCCCGTGTGCCAATATTTGGGGTCACATTGCTCTTTCCCGAGTTAACGATGCAAGGCTGACAGCAGATTGGACGCACGTTGCAGTTGGACATTGTCTTGTCATGGTGGTGTAGTTGTATCAACCTGGCTGCTCGCTTATGCAGCTGTCATCAATATGTGTCGGCAGCCACAAACGTCGCTTATGTGCCTTAGGTAAGGCACCTACCTAGTGGCTGGAGAAGGAGTAACTGGAGGAGAAGAGGGGTGTCTATTAATGACCAGAATGGCAAGAACATCGTGACTGATCATTGCTGCCTGCCGTATCGTTTGTCGATTGTCCGTGTGAGGCAGGAGGCTTCCAGACAAGAAGGAAGCTACAGCATGAAAGACCTCCAGGCACACTGCACCAAAGCAAAGCACCTCGCCGAAGAGCACAGGGACTGGAAGTAAGCACCACTTCGGGCACGCTTCGGGGTCCAGACCCTCGTTGACCGAGTCTGTATGCAGAGGGAATCCTAACACGGTAACCGGAGATGGCATGTTTGCAAGGTGAAGTCCCTTTCCATCTCTTTCTCTTGGTCTTTCTCGCGCAAGACCATTGCGGCTGCCCTGCCCAGACGAAACGATGATATGGTTCACGCAACTGGTGCGGAAGGCGTCTGCGAGAGTAGCGGAGGCCTGGGCCTGACTTGGGGACGATGGACTGAGATTGGAGAGGTGATCTTATGCCGTTTCTTGATCGTACGACGGAGATTGAGGCGTAGCCACGTGGGCTGAATTACACTTGAGTAAGTATCTGGACCGAGACTAGTATAGTCCGAGCATTCGGACGGGTTCTCACGCCTTCAGTGTCGTCCTTGCAACCAACGATCGTGAGGTTTGGTGTCTGGAAGTTGGAGATCTCATATTAAGTCACCTACGTGACGTGCATGGCGAAATTAGCTGAAGACCAGTGGAACGATACTCCCGGGCGGTGATGCCGACGCAATATCAACAAGTCACACTCGTCATATCGGCTGATGGCGACTTCACAACGACATCTGTACGTTACTCGACTAACAAGACATGGCTTCAACCTTACAATTCGGGCATATGGTATTCTCCGACTGATTGCCGCGGAGATTCGCTCCCGAATGAGGCCTCGCCAGTGAGTCCCGGCATCCCCTCACTCGAAGCCGTTTATCTGCCTTGTTCAACCTGCGCGATGAGGGGTCCGTTCGCGCGTAGTACTTTGTTGTCATGGTCGCTTGTTTCCCATCGAGCATGGGTAGTCGAAACAATCATCCTACCATCGTCAAAAGTGTGGTTCGGTGCGACGTTGAACCAGGGAAGAGGCAGCACGCTACGGCTGCCCAACATTGAGTCGCCACCATTGTTGCTGAGATTATGGGGGACACGGCAGAGAAGAGGCCCTGGTGAGCGACTTGCAGGGAGCTATCGAGACGCCGAGTCCGGTGTCGAATGACAAGACCGAAACGGGCGGTCGGGAGTGACGTTGTGGGAACGGGTTGGCACTTACCATCGTCGTGAAGGAGACGAGGGAGTGGCCGCCCGTCCGCACCCCGGATCCGCGGGGATGAGTTCGGACAACGCGATGGGTTCGAGAAGGGAAGATATCGCCTACATCAGTTGAGACTAGGAAGAGAGCAGTCCTTATCGTCGCTGATTGGGAACCGAGTTTGTCTTCAAAATGGCTTCAAAAGTGGACATGCCAGCTTCGCGATGGCGCCTGGTGGATTCGCGGGTTGTGAAGCGGGCGCGAACGTCAAAGTGGTGAGGTTTCTCTGTGGCAGGGGTCTGTTCGAGATGTGAGCCGTGTGAGGCCGGGCATGAGACGGCTTCCGGTCTCACACTGGGGTTTTGGTTGGCCGACATGATGCCTACGGGCACGGGACGCTTGAGAACGAGACAGGAATCTCGTCAATCTAGTCGGGAGGAATAGTCCGATGCACTGGGTGGTTGGTTAATTTACTGTCACCCGTCCTCCGCCTCGGATGTGTTTAGATACGGCCAGAACCGGAGTCGAGGCTTTTGCTCGCTCTCAAGAATGCGACAGCGACCTCGTGTTGTAAAGCCTGGACCAGTCTCTCGCCAAGTGCGTCTGATGTTCTTGCGTTAGATGAATGCGTGCTGATTGCGAGGTCGTGTGTGCTCATAAGGGGGGACAGAGCCCTCGCTGAGGTGAGTTTGAGCATGCTATAGGATTCCAAGATACCATGGAACGATGGAAGAAAGCTCTTGCTGAGACAACGCACAGATCCAACAGAGATGCCACGTTTTGACGATATTGTCCAGCCGGGCCGTGGCGCTCTTAGTCAATTCCTGTGAGTGAGGCGGAGATGGCCGCTGAGAGTCAATCGTCCTGCGAACACGAGCTTGTTGAGTGACTTTGATGATGACCAGCTATGACCAGCTGAGGCTTATACCTCAACTTCGGCCCCGGAATTGCTCGCATAGAAATGGAGAGCCGGCCGTTTGCTGCCATCTGGGCGGCATCGGCAACGGGAGGAATGAAGTTAGCATCAACTGGCGGTGGCGGGTATTGGAGACGGCAGTGGATGGTCCCATGACTGTGCGCCGTGCATGAAGCCGGATATAACGACGTGCCTCGATTAGACGTGTGTCGGTTGTTGACGTGGAATGAGAGGACAACATAGACGATGGACGCAGGTACAAATCGTGTGAACATCTCGAACGAGGACTGGCCAGTCGAGACGGCTTTGATAGCTTGTTGCCAGCCTCTTCTTGGGTCAATTCTAGTGGGGGCGGCACGATGAGATTGCGAGGAGAGTCTGAAATGCCCTGCCCGGACCCGGCTCGGTATTGTGCATGAAAAATGGGCGCGCGAGTGAGGTGATGCAAGATTGGCGACGAGGTGCGGTTACTACCTACTATGACGACCGCAAATGCAGTTCAACGAGCGAGACGAAAAAGGGCGGGGAGAGTTACTGTATTCGTTCAGCGTCTCATCGTCTTGTTTTCTTGGTGTTTGCTCTCCATTCCCTTGGCCCGAACTGGCATCCTTTGCCTTTGCTACCCAAGGTATGGAGAGGGGGAACAGGACCCTAGATGCTCATTTCTACACCAACCCGATTGAAGCGGATACAGTGCACCATGGAACTAGATACCTGACCGAGATGTTTCGCACCTGACCAAGTACAGTCGACAGGTACATGAAGTAAGGTACCTACCTAAGTCAAGTTGGATGGGGAGGAAAGCGTGCTTGTGGCTGCGACTTCCACCCATCACACCGACTTCCTCAGATCCTCATGAGCATAGCCTGCGGCAGGTGCGAGAAAGTTGTACCTCTTCCTGACTGACGCTACACAAACTGGAAATAAGGCACTTTTTCTAGCGCAAATCAGTCTCCACCCTGCCTGCAGACGTCTCTTCTGATCACATCATCGTCCCTTCGTTCTGTTCCGTCTCTTCTTCGGGCGGACTGCCACGACCTGCACATGACAATAAGTCCCAGGTCGACCGCATGCTGCTGCTACTGCTGCTGCTCAATCTCACATATCACTTGACGCGTAGTCAAGGAAAGATACCGAGTGGCCGTGGTTGACCTGGCTCAGGAAGGCCGAGACACGCCATGGAACATGTCGGTATTGACGATAGCTACTCCAAATTCAACTCCAACCGAATTACCTTACGGAGTGCCCCCTCACGGTTCCCCGCTAACCGCTGTTGCGTAGCTATTCAGGTAGCTGTTTAGGGGACCCTCCCCCAGATTGACGCGACGATCGATACCGGGGACGGCATGATTCGAGACCTCAGGGCTGCCTCCCCAGAATTTCCATGCCATGCGCGGCACGGCACACATGGCTGTCTCGTCAGCTCAAATTCCTCTCCACACTTCGTTGTCGTTCAGTGTCCTGGGCAAGGTTGCGGGTTGGGGTTCGCAAAGACGAAGACCCTGCCATGGCTTCATTGCCAGCCGGCTTCAGTTACACCGTGGCTCGCACTCTACTATGTACCCCTTCAGCGGTCTCGAATCCGGGCAAACATACAATCCACACCACCACATCGAAATGAATGAGAACAAGGGCCTTGGGCCAACCAGCCATCAAAGTGCTTACCTGTACCGCCAGAGTCCGCAGGCATCCTCGTCTCTCGGTATGGATGGAGACTGGAGAAGCGACAAGCCTGCAGCATTTAGCGCGGCCTCGTTTCCCCTCCCCTGGTCCCCCATCTTACTGCCATCCCATTCCCAATACCACCAATCCTCCCATGCCCATCTCGTCCCATACCCGTCGCAGCCATCGTCTGTGACTGGCTTACCGGTAGCCTGACCTGCCCGCCGTCTGCTGGGAGCTTCTGTCGGTCGCCAATGGCTCCCAAGATTTCGGCCGGGGTCTGCAGTCGGGGCGAAGGCGACAGCTACAGGTCCCAGATTCGAGGTTAAAGTACACATGGAGGCAGACTGACGGTGGAGAGACGCCGTTATACTTTGAAGTACCTGATTGCACACGTCGATATATCATGTTGGATGCTCATCCCATCCATCTACGCAGCTTGCTCAACCAGCGCCCAAGCAACCGCCAGCAACCCCGTGTACAATCCTCCGCATCTTTCCATCTCTAGGCCGGGGCACCCATTCTCCCATAATAACTGCTCCACTGCCGTGCGTCCTCTCCCATTCACTCCGTCGTTTTCCCCTCTTCAAGGAAAGAAACCGTGAGAAACTTCGACGAGAGCCTCGAGCGTGGTCCGACGTCCTTGCCTCGGGTCGAGTTCCGTCGAGAAAAACCTTGTCGAGCCGAGAGCTTCTGACCATCCCATCTCACGACACCAGCTATTTATCCGCCCCGTCGCCCATCCGTCCAACCCGTCTGACTTTCTACCGACCGACCCGATTCTTGTGCTGCCTCGTCGCAGCGCACCGTCTGCCCAACACGTCTTCCACGCAGCTCCTCCGCCTCCAGACGCAGGCAATGTCCCCGTCCTCGACGGGCGACTCTCCTCACTCCGCCAACGGCAACGTGGGGAGGCCGTTTCCCGTTCCGTCGCGCGGGGACTTCCACATCGAAGTCCCTTCGCCATCGATGTCGGCCCTCACCAACGGTATACACCCTCTCAAGTCGCCAGCCTCGCTCAAGACGCAGCGGACGCCTAGTTTCAGCAGAGATGGGATCATTGGCTCCGCCCAGAAAGCCCGCAACATGTCCCAGTCGTCCGAGTTTCGTCCTGATGCTCTGATGAACGGTGTCAATAAAGCTCCCAGCGATGAGGGCTCCAACCCGCTCAAAAGGAGGAACACAGACGCCGGCGTGGATTACCCGCGGAGGAGAGCCACAATCGCGGTAAGTCAGGTTCTACGAGGTGGCGACTAGTGCTAATCGTTGCAGTGCGAGGTTTGTCGGTCGCGCAAATCCCGCTGCGACGGAACCAAGCCCAAGTGTAAGCTGTGCACCGAGTTGGGTGCCGACTGCGTCTACAGAGAACCGGGCATCAAGCTCGACGCCGGCGACAAGCTCATTCTCGAGCGCCTCAACCGCATCGAGAGTTTGCTGCAGATGAACATGGTCGCCGGCCAGGGCAACGGCATCGCCATCAACCAAGAGTCGCCCTCGATGAGCAACGGCTCGGGCCTCAATGGTGAATTGTTGACAGGTGTTTCGGGCTCCGGAAACTTTGTCTCCATCATTCCCAGCGGCGGGCTTGGCACGTGGAGCAACCCGACAAACATTTCGACCATGCCCAAGCTGCATACAAACGCTGCTCTGCATCTCTTACAATGGCCTCTCATCCGTGATCTTGTGTCACGTCCGTACGACCCTCAAATACTACTCCAACTGGAAATGGCCCGCGAGCCGCTTCACTCACTCACAAAAACGCCATGCGTTGACCTATCCAATACGACCGCTTACATCGAGGCGTACTTTGAGCGCGTCAACGTCTGGTATGCTTGCGTTAACCCATACACCTGGAGGCACCACTACCGCACAGCTCTCTCCAACGGATTTCGCGAGGGGGCAGAGAGTTGTATCGTCTTATTGGTACTTGCCCTGGGCCAAGCAAGCCTGAGAGGAAGCATTTCACGAATCCTCCCCGGAGAAGATGCGCCAGGCTTGCAATACTTCACCGCTGCCTGGGCGCTCCTCCCGGGTATGATGACCTCCAACAACGTCCTCGCAGCGCAGTGTCACTTACTGGCTTCTGCTTATCTCTTTTACCTCGTACGACCGCTAGAGGCTTGGAACCTATTATGCACCACCAGCACCAAGCTACAGCTTTTGCTCATGTCTCCTAACAGGGTGCCGCCACACCAGAGAGAGCTCACTGAGCGCATCTACTGGAACTCGCTCTTGTTCGAGAGCGATCTGCTAGCCGAACTGGATTTGCCACACTCGGGCATCATCCAGTTCGAGGAGAACGTGGGTCTGCCAGGCGGCTTCGAAGGCGAGGAACAAGAAGCCGTTGGCCGAGACGACCTGTGGTACTTCCTCGCCGAGATCGCCCTCCGCCGGCTGCTCAACAGGGTCAGTCAGCTGATCTACTCGAAAGACTCGATGGCCTCCACCACCAGCCTGGAGCCGGTGGTGGCTGAGCTCGACTTCCAGTTGACGCAGTGGTACGAGAGCCTGCCAATGCCGCTGCAGTTTCCCTTCACGCGTACTGTGTTATCAGACCCAGTGCAAACGGTTCTGCGTCTGCGCTTCTTCGCGTGCCGGACAATCATCTACCGCCCCTACATCCTGGCGGTGCTGGACAACGAGCAGGCCGTCATGGATCCCGCAGTGCGAGACAGTTGCCACAAAGGCCTGGAGGCATCCATCCGGCAGCTGGAGCACATCAGCGCGCAGTAAGACATTCGTTACTCGGTTCATGTGTCTTTACTAACTGGCCGCAGTCATGCCGGACACATGCCCTACCTGTGGCAAGGGGCGCTCTCCATTGTGTCGCAGACGTTGCTCGTCATGGGTGCGACAATGTCACCCTCTCTCAGTAGCATCCTGCTCACTCTCGTCCCTCACCGGGAAACAATCGACCAGATCATCAACGACGTGGTGATGGAAATTGAGCGATATTCGACGCTAGCCCCCAGCCTGAGCTTGGCTGCCGAAATCATCAAAGAGGCCGAGGTCAGAAGGAGGGCATACCTCAGCGGTTGAGTCCAGTCCGCCTGTGCATCCGTTGGGCTGCCACGCGCTCTTCACGCATACCACGCACCATGTAGAGACAACAGGCACGTCAAGGAGACCATCACAACAGCACTCTGTGGCGTTCGAATCATCCTGGGCGCCACGCCATCAGCACTGAGCTGGGGAAGCGAGGCAAACATGTAGCAGCTGTGGAGGACGTGACGTCTGGGGTGCAGAAGCAGCCTAGGGGCCGCAGCACCTGGAGAGGGCTGTGTGGAGGCCCCATGTTGGAGCAGCGTGGTTGGCGGGTAATCGTGTTGTACGCGGTAATCGGTCCGACACTCCGGCTCTGTCCTGCGCGGCCAATGACCACAGCCGGCGCCAACCCTCTTCGAGAAGACTCCCGCCAACTCCGGCGACTGGCATGAGAACGACGTGATGAGGCAGGTTGTCATTTCTGAGACCCGGATTCTTCAGCAACGAATATGAACAGAGGCGACCGTCCATGCCGTTTAGGCTCTTTGTCGCATTGATGACAGATGACATGGAATGACGCTCTCGATCGACCAAAATGGCTGGATATTACTGTAGTAGCCCTTTTTAAATAAATACCCATTTCGTTTCGACATCATTGGCGCACGCATTTTGTGGTTTTACTGCTTGATATCCACCTAAATAGTAGCCTGTTACGCGTCAAGCTGTCTCCCAAGAGCCAACAAATAAGACGCAGCACGCGGCCTCCCAGCTTCTCAATGCAGAAAGTTGCATGCAGGCACCGGTTAGACTTAGATTGCAGACGTCCTGCCACCCACCGAGTAAAGAACTCCGGGCACCTGGGCATCTGCGGGGTCGTCCTGGCACCTCGCCAGGGCAGGGTCCCCAGGGTCAAGTTTTGGAGAGAGGGAGGGAGAAGGGTCACGGGTCCCGCCCTCGCATCATGGTCCCTTGCCGGCCACGTTGCTGTGCAGACGTATGTAGGTCTCAACTGTATCGTGGTGACCTTGTGGGTTCTGCGGGGCATCTGGCATGTCGTAGCCGAACTTTTGACGACGATGGCTGAGGGACTGTGTCGAGAAATTAAAAAGTTGGTCTTTTTTCCTGGGTAAAAAGTAATCTTGGAGACTGTATTTATTCTACAACAGAAGGCATGTAAGCACTCCGGTCATTGGAACCCGGTACCTGATTCTCGAGCGACGATGCCGTGACTGTCCAAAAGCCACCCCCGGTCGTGAGCATGGCCAGGCAATCCAAACAGCACATCAAGACAGAAACCTGTTCCCGCGTTCGACGCAACGAATATGCAGCCCGCTACCTGCCGCCAGGCGAACGTCTCCAAAAGAACACGTCAGGGTAGCCTTCGGATGCAAGTGCCAGTTTGGTGAGTGCCGGTGCGCGGGCGGGTGGGGCGCGCCGGGCGGATGCGGAGGTGGAAAGTGGAGTCGATGGGGCCGGAAGAGTTGCGACGACATCTGACGGACGATGAGATCCACCAATGCGAGGGCGACGTGCGAGGTTGAATTCGGTGGGAGATGCGAGGGATTCTGGAAAGTATGTGGGTTTGCGAGACGGTGGCTCTTGGCTTGAGGCTGGGATGTGGGCTGAGAGTGGTGGGATGTGTGTCTGGGATAGGCGACCGAGATATCCGAAGCTGGAGGTTGACGACATGCAGCTATGAAGCATGTGATGAAGAGTTGGTTTGACACCTAGTTTGTGGTTTTGTTAGTGGGATAGCCATGTGTTTTCAGAGTACTTGGGGCTTGACTGACGACCCAAGAGCCATCTACGTTGCTCTTCCTTAGCTCTCTGGATTCCAAACCGTTGCCATCTTGTGTTACTTTGCAAAGTTTGCTCCATGCCTGGTAATGCAGTGTACGCAAATAATGTTTTTTTAGTAGAACGCCATCACCAGGACCCCCCAAAACTCCCATGCGCCCTGCTGCTAGCATCGAGATACCATAATGCCACTTGGCGTCAAGAAAACCCTCCAAAAGTGACAAGTCTGAGTGTATATTCAACCGTCCTGGCATTGAAAACCCATGCAGATCCTTTGCTGTTACTTGCCGAGACGCTTTACGCACATCCCAATCTTGGGATGCCATACAATCTACCCTGCCCATTTCTTTTGCGAGCCAAGAACTGTAAGGACGTACGAGGGGTGATTCGTATCTCTCCTTTATGGATTGCTCTAGTCATCCTCAGAGTCGGCCGTGTCGTCAAACTCGCTGTTGTGGGATATGTATCAACATTGGCCGTCGTACTTCATACTTGAGAGGAAATCGTGCTTCAGATCTTGGTCTGGGTTCTAGCATTGCGGATGAACCCTCACGACCTCCCGTGGAACGAGGTATAAGCGAGATACCCTGCGTCGTCCAAGACTCGGAGGCAGAACCTCGCCTTGCCGGTCGAGTTTGATGCGCATCAACTGTGACCAGTACTCACGACTCGATTTCTGCGGCAACCGCTCCCTGCCCGCTGATCACTAACTCGGCCTTTGCGCCCGAAGTCGCAAGCTGCCATCAAGGCTGTTCCAGCAGGGCATCCTTCCAGGTCCAATGGTGCGCCAAGTTCCAGAAGGTTTCCCAATGCTATGACAGACCCTGCTTGGGCGGCTCTGCATAAAGGGCTAGGACTGGAGGCAGGTGTGAGATTTGCGAACCTCTGCAGCGCTTGTCGTCCGTATTTTTTTCAGAAACAGCGGAGATGCACTTTTGATCCAAGCCAGTTGTTTACTGCAGTCGAAGATCCTCCACGGGAAAGGGGTGGCGTCTTCAAGCTGAAAAGGTCCGAGTTGAGGAGGAAGGAAGTGCTGCGCTTGTATGTCGTAGCGTCGTGGAATGCAGACCAGCCACTCAAGCTGCTCAATATGTGTGGACTAACTCCAAGACTTACGAGCTCTGCAAATGCAGTCCATGATGTTGCGCCTTTCGACTCTTGGAGATAATGGAGTATTGACCGAGAGCCATCGGTCGTGTATATGTCAGCTTTTGCATCGATCATGGCCCGAAGTGAGCGCATACGCCCGAGTCCTGCTGCCCGCAAGGCAGGAGTTTGGCCGGCATTGTTGCGCTGTTCGAGGTCTCCACCTTCTCTGATCAAGTGTAAAGCAACCGATTCCCAAGGGTCGTCTTCTGATTCAATGGCGCAATGCAGTGGCGTCTTAAAACTCGACGAGTCAAAGACGTTGATGTGGGCTCCCCATTCCAGCAGTAGCTGAACAGCCCACAAGTCTCCTATGCTTGCTGCTTCGTGCAAAGAAGTCTCTCCCGTTGATGGATCGGTTTCGTTGATTGCAGCTGAGACAATTGCGTCAGGCCGGACTGACCAAAAGCCCTCTGAACACACATATTCGCGTTAGTATAATACCAAGGTTCGCTCGAACGAGTGAGGATGCTCACCCAAAGTAGCCCTGGTTTTCCCTCATGTGCTGGAAAAGAATACCAAGACCCTCAATGTTGCTGGCTAATACGATGGTGAATAACATCTTGGACATGTCTCCCAGGCGAATCTCTCCACTTTCCCTGTGATTCTCCAGACTGGCTGGTAAGACGTGTGAGAATTCAGGATCTGCCAAAACCAGATGAATTGCTGATTTGTTAGATCGAGAGTCACAGACTCCAATGGACATTGCGGCGCCTTGCTGTAGCATCCATTCAACGATGGCCACCTTCTTGCAGCGTTTGGCCTCGACCAGAAATGAGCCTCCAGGACACTGGTTCAGAGGGCTTTCGAGATCGCAACCACTGGCAAATAAAGATTGATACAGCTGCAGATTTCCCTTTCTCACAGCATCTCTGAAGGCCAACGCCAGTGTTATTTCCCGCAATCGCTCAAAACCAGCTCTATAATGCTGGCCAGGGATTTCGCGGCAAAACTTGGGCTCGACAGAACCCAGCAGAGCTGCTAGATTCCTATTGTCGGCTTGATATGCGTAAAATGCAGGCGTCATTCCGGTGTCATCAGGGGACGACTTGCACCCTGACCTGATGAGGGCTTCTGCAGCTTCTATGTGATTGTTTCTTGCAGCAAGATTGGAGGGGGGAGCTTCCGTCTCGCGCAAAAGCATCGACGTCGCTACCACGACTACAGAGGTAGTCAACATTAGTGGCCTGTCCGTATAAGGCTGCAAAGTGAAAATGTGCGTGACCTTCGTCTGTGCTCATATCCAAGTTCTCGATGAGCCCGTGGTCAATGTAAAAGCAAAGTATATCGACGCAGGGGTGGGCAGCTCCGAGACGCAGCGCCGTCACTCCTGTGAAGCTGCAATTCAGTCCACCCATATGACAATTCAATTTGGCTTTTCTGATCCAGTCCAGTCTCGTGCCATTCTTTGACATATCGTAAAGTATGTGCAGCAGGCGCATCCAACCGCCAATGGAGGAGTCGCCCCGTCGGGCGGCCATGCAGCTCGCGCGGTCAACAAAACACTCCCACGTGAAAGCCATATTAGCTTCCCGTTGCGGAGAAGTGTCTGGAGCAGATAACTCATCGAAGATTGAAGTGTTAATATCCCCGACCCCCATTTTCAAACTAGCCAAGAGTTCAATAGTGTTGGCAGACCCGGTCGATGGCTGCAGGCTTCAGGATACAGCGACTTGAGCCGACAAGCAAACCGTGCCATTGCTCGGCTACTAATGCTGTATACAGGAATTTCACCTTCAGGGTAATTAAAACCAATTCCCGACGAAAGCAGAATTTCAAAGACTTTTCGTCACCTTTTTCAACAGCTAGTGAGAGTGCCACGACCGGACCTTGAACCATTTTGGCGGTGAACGTGATTTGCTAGGCGAGGAGAAGATCTTGGGTATGAGTATCAGAGAGAGGTGGTCAGCAGTATCCAGCCTTTTCCATCAACTATCTCCATTACTCTCTTGATACCCTCTAAAGATTCATACTCAAGTAGTGCCCCAAGCCGCAAAGGCTCACATACGTAGTGATGTAGAGCATTCTGGCCACTTGGATCCTGCGTTATGCAGCTGGCACCACTCTGCAACAGCAAACGACCGACTTCGTTAAAGACCATCCATTCATCTGCGGCCGGCAGATAATCAGCCTCCCATGCCCAAGACTGCATCGAATTTCGTCCTTGACTGTTTTTCTTAGTGACGTCACATCCAGCGCCAAGCAGCAATGTGATGACTTTCAAGATATCCTTGTGCTTCGGGGTATTCTTCAACGCCAGATGCAGCAGCGTTTCGCCGTCTGTATGGACAAAGGCCGCAGCTTGGAACCGCGGATCGTGTAGTATCCGTTCAAGAGCTTGCGGATTTTTGTTGGTAACCATCAAAACTGCCTGGCTTTTGAGTTCGTCATCTGTCAGAGATGTTCGTGTGGCCACTAATAATATAGGGTCCGAAGTAAAGTTGAGATTGTGGCTTAAAGCGTGCTCCCACAAGACTGTGCCCAATCCGAGGTAAGCATTTGATCTGTGACTATGGTTGTCCAGTACTTCAATGAAAGACTGAAGTTCCGATTCGTAATAGGGATGTTGCTGCAGAGAAGAACCCCGCTTCGCGAGCGCGTCACGCGCGACGGAGACATCACTGTCTTCAGGACGGACACCCAGCTGGATCAGTGCTTTTGCGACTTGCAAAGAGCCCATCTTGAAATACTCAAATAGACCGAAAGAAAGCTGCAGTATGTTATGCTGAGAGAACGGCTCACAGCACCGGAAATCCAAAGCGCCACCGGCCTCGTGAAGACAAACGATGGTGTCCACAGTCGCACTGAGGTTGTCTCGTGCTTGAGATTTGGGCACGAGGCAGTATCTCCAGTCCTCAACATACCTGAAACATAATAGTTCTTCTGCGCCCCGGAGTTGCATACTCTGGATTGCGCATTGCAGTGGTAGTCCCACAGGGCTTCTGAGATTCACATTCATCCCGCCTTCCGCCAGGAATGAACAGATTCGAGGTATTGAAAGGGATGCGTCCATGTGTAGAGGTCGAAAATTGGAACTGATGAAACAGCAAGCACTGCGCCTAATTTCACCTGCGCAGCCATCGTAAGTGTCAGTAGCGAGCTGAACAGCCCCGGAGGTGAAGTAAGACGTCTTCGAGGGATGAAATAGACTTTTTGCGAGGACGAAAATCCGATCATTGTTCCACTGAGCCCTAGCATATCGTGGCCATTCCGTGGAAGCATGCAGATAAAGAGGGTGGTGACCTTTGCGGGAGACCATGTAAACACCCTCCAGTTTCAGGTCGATGTGTGATCGCTCAAAGTTGCGAAGCTGTATGTACGTGAGGCACTTGACCGCTAGGAGGTAATATGCCCGGAGCTTGGAAACTCGAAGCCAGTCGAATCTCACCTGCTTTTCAAGGAACTCCTGAACCGAAATGTGGGAGAATTCCAGGTAACGTCCGTTCAATGACTTGCGAATGAGGCTGCTGCAACATCGTGTTACGGAATCCTCGCGGAAGATGGCAGCGATGTCTAGAAACGCTCCTGGTTCCGTGACCGAGAGCAGTTCTCGCAGTTGGTAGGTCGTGAGCTTGGGAGACGCATAGGAAATGCAGTTTAGAGATAGTTCCATCGAAGCTTGCTTTTTCTTCGCCACTCTGCCCAAAATACGTTCATACGTCGCATCGAGCATCGGAGGTAGGGACTTGAGGGCATCTCGGCATTGCTGATCCGAGTCGCATTCCCCAAGATGGTCCAGCTGACAAGCTACCCATCGAAACCTAGAAGGAGATATGTTAGCATCAAGGCCAAGGAGAGGGAAAAAAGTGCACATGGCATTGAACTCACATTCCTTTGGCGCCGTGAATCAGCCCTTCGATGATCTCTCCCTTGAGATCTGAACCGTATATGCACAGCCTTCGGGTTCGGATTCTCTCTTCGATCTCTGCTGTAACGTACTCCGTGATATCGCTCTTGTGCGCGGCGATTTCGATAGGCGTGAAGTCGCTCTGAAGAAGTTCACGAATCTCGTATTCATCTCGACTCAACAAAGCAATAGAAACGTTGTCCGAGTCTTCTGAAATACCAACCAGACTTTCCACTACCTCATCCGTAGATTTATGCCCACTGCACTCATCAAGACGTCAACGATGAGATAAGCATGGTCATAGATTTTCAGCATCTTTCCCAGAAGCTTCTCAAGCCCTTTTCTACTGGATTGTTTCGGCAGGCCGTTTCCGGGATTCAACTCTTCGTAGTACCGCTCCAGCATCTTGAAGGCGTCTTCTTTCTGAATAGCAAGCTGATAGGCCAGGGCACCGAGTATGTTCTCAACAACTTGTGTTCTGGTATCTTTGTAATCGCAGAAAAAGAAGGCGGTCGGCGTGCTTTCCGTACTCCGTTCCAGGGCTGCCTCGATGATCGAAGCCGCGAGGACGGTCTTGCCGGCTCCTGGAATGCCCTTCAGCCACAGCTTGGAGTCGGACTTTGAAAGCCAGTGCTGAAACTCTGGAAGTTGGGTAAGCCACAAGCCGGTTCTCGGGTGTCGTAAGCGCTAGCTGGGCTCGTAATTTTGCTGAGGGTTGTATTTCAGGAAGAATTCCAAGATTTTCAGACGTTGAGAGTCTTGATGAATTCGGCTGATGATCTTGCGCGTTTCTTTTACCTCGGCGATCATGTCCTCGGCATGACTGTTCTCGTGTGCAAGGAGTCGTAGCATGGCGTCCAAAGAGTTCGCAGAGAGGGCCAGATTGATGTTCGCTTAATGCTGAGACAGCTCGTCAAGCCATTCCTTGATGCGGTCTTTGCTGAAAGGCCATTTAAGACTCTGTCTCATGGAGGGGCCCTGCAGCTTTTTTGAACCTCTTTTCCATCTCGTTCAAGGTGTCACTGCATGATTCGATGTGGTGCATCCGCAAGTTCGCGTCAAAATAACCACTTTCCAAGGCTCGAGCCAGGCGGGCGAGGCTGTTGAGGGCTCCTCCGACACCATTGATCTCCTTGCCGAGATCCTCAATTTCCTTTTCAGCATCCTGAACAGATCGCCTGTACCTCATCAAGCGATCGAAAAGAACGTCGGCAAGGGTCACGAGTCCCGCGATACTCGCAGCAATCGATAGAGGATTTGCCATCGTTGCGCTGTCGGTGAAGGCAAGCTGGTAAATAAGTTGGGAGGACGACGAGATGTGAAGAAGAGTGAGAATAGTTGAACGCTTGCTGCCAGGGGTAGGGATCAGATACTGAAACTCCCTCCCGACCATTCGACAGATCAGGCTGGCCGATGGACGCTCATGCGGCCAGTCAGCCAGACACGAGGCGCTCTTAGTCTTGGCCGTCATATTAGCGAAGGCGTACATGCAAGAGGTGGATGCGATAGGGCGCCCACTGGACGTTTTATAGTCCAGTAATACTTGTTGGTCCACCAAAAACAATTGCCGATGGCTATTTAGATAATGAGTTACCGTACGTTGCAGTTCTGTTGGTGCCTGTCGTCGATCTTCCCAGCTGTTCAGTTTGTCTCTCGAAGACCTTTTTCAGTTCAGAGGGGTGATTTGGCGAAGGCTGAAACGTAATGTCTTTTCCTAGCAATGGCACCATCTGAGTATGTAGTATCTGCACGAGGAGACAAATGAGGGAACGATTGCAAGGTTTCTATTAAGAAGAGAAGTAGACTTGTGGGCTTCTTCCTAACATTGATATCTCTACCCAAGATAGTGTACTCATGTACTCATATGGAAACTGAGCTTCTCAAGTTTCCTGATATGTTTATATCTACATCTTTCCACTTTGTGCCAGGCAGCATGCCACCGGCTGTCATGGCTAGTCAGATTGTGCTGCCATTGTGGTCAATGGCCAAATTATGAAGAGACGCATAGTTTTTATACTTCGTCACTGGTTGTAATCTGCCCAAAATCCTCAGTCTCGGGTCGATGAGCTTGTGCGGGCTTCGAAAGAACACCCTTGGACGGTTTGTTGTCAGTAAGCCCCATTTACCTGATGACTTACAACCCTACCCCATGAGACATCCAGTAGATGAGGCCAGAAAACGTAAAGAAGACATCCAAGATTCATATTTACATATAGCTACTTGTGATTGATTGTAGTATGTCTGATACTGCCAGCTCTCGGTCCCAATGATTGTAATGATGCCGCGGTTTCTGTCTATATAGTTAGCCTGGATCATCAACGTGTCGTATGGCATTTCTTGCTGTATCGACGACAAAGGGCACCTTTTGGAATCAGGCCTATAGAAGATAAACAGGCTATGAGAACTGTAGGGACACCCATGTATGAGCGACGCATTGTAAGAAGAAGCCGCAGCAGACGAATTACAATAGAGAAGCCGAGTTCATGTGACGTACGAGTGTGCGTTGCAACATCCACATCCTTTTCATATTGCTCTTAGAAGTAGTTCAAAGATCTTTTAAAGTAAAAGTCATCCATCCCCATCGGCCATCCCAGTTTCCAAAACATAGAGAGACTACCTCCATACCCGGGCCACTGACTATACCTATGGCGGGCGGTCTGCGGTAAGCCGTGAGATCGTCAAGGTACAAAACCTGAAGCTTGTTGTACAGGCTCACGATGTTCCTGGCATCGTGGTAGACCCAGTCAACGAACCTGCGGTCGCAGTCCTCAATGGGCGGAAATCCGCGGTTGTTCATTCCCGTGCTTCCATAGTCGCGGTCGGGCGTCCATAACCTGTCGATGGCGCCGAAAATCATGGGTGGTCGCTGGGACTCGTGCATGAGCGGAGAGCACTCGAACGCTTCAAACGCGTCGAGACACTCTTTGTCAACAAAGAGGCAGTACTCGAAGAATGGGATCTTGCGCCGGAGAACCCCGTGGGGAACCTTCCAACCTTCCCGATTTCTGGTGAAGCAGTTGTAGTCAATGATCATCTCTACCCACTCCATGAAGTGTTGCCGTATGTCGTGCGTGGAAGCGCCGTCAAAGACGTAATGATTATCCATGACGGTCAAATCGAAGGAGTCCTCCAAAGTCGTGTACTGGTGTTTGAAGAGGTAGTCCTGGCAGTTTCGCTTCAGTTCAGTGAGGTATCGACTTCAGCGCTCGTCGGTATCACCACCATAGACGCAGCGATATATGACGAACCCCCATTTGCGAAAGCCTGTCCTGTTCATCCTGGATGGTATCCAGTGAAGTAGATCATCTATGCCGTATTCGATGGTGTCTTCTTCGTCCTCTTCGTCCTTTTCGTCCTCTCCAAGCCTCCAAGCCTCGAAGGAGTCTGATCTCATTCTCAACATTGTTAACGGGGGTGAGTCGTCAAGAGGCAGTGAGGGAAACGGCAATGGATGTTTATCAATATATAGAAAAGTGAGGGGTTGACCAAATAGAGTGCAAAAAAGGAGTTGAAGGCGGTGAACTAGCTCGGCTATTGACTTTCTCTCATCTGAACATCTTCGCCAATCGACTCATTCTCACGAGTCACGAGTAAGGTACCATCACAATCACCATGGTTATAATGTCGGTTGCTCTTTATGGCGCTGAGGTAACGTTTCCTCAATCAGAAACTCTGGATGGAGTTTGTTGAAAAGCTACCAAGGAGAACACGACTTATTCTCCGAGGACTGCCAAGAGGAGCAGTCTGTGATTATTCGACGGGACGTTTGCCGCGATCTCGACTGGCAGCTGCGGCGTAGTAAACCCCACACTTTGATGCTTTCTAAACGCGCATGTATTTTCAGCTTGTAGATATCAGCGTCATTCTACGAATGCTTTTCAATCATGACTATAAACCAGGTGTGGGTGACCGTGAAATGCGATGTAACATCTCGTCGGCTGCTCGTAGACAGCATGCTTTCGACCAAGCGCGAAGCCCGTATATCTCGACGATGCGCATGCTCAAACTTGATGCACAAGAGCCCTTCAGTTTTCGTATATACAGATCCTTGATCATCGGAACAGTTAAAAACAACGGTTGAGAAGGCAGGTAGAGAAGAAATTGAGAAGTCGACGTCGGGTCCCAGCCCCATTGACGTCGAACGCGGAACGGCCGAAACGCGCGGTGAAGCCACCGGGCTTTAGCGTGAGCAAGAAGAGCAATACATCGGGACACTTGAGAGGAAGCTCAAGTTGCGCCATGTACAGTTCCTGGATCTATCGGGTGCCATCGGCACTGGGCTCTTAGTCGGCAGCGTCCTGTTGAATAAGCAACCTCAGCGCGATGAGCAAGCTCGTCGGGTGGGGGAGCGTGTCATACATATACCTCCGTTTCTGTTGTTGCCTGTAGTACAACGGGATCGATCGCAATACGTTTCCGCGCAAAACGTCCATCTTCAGACCTTTCTTCTTTGCTTACAAATCTATGAAGACAAACTATGTCAAGCTGTCTGAGATGGACGAGATTGACCGGCTTGAGCCGACGTGGCCGGTCGTAAAGCCCGGGACCTGGCTAGAGAGAGCTTGGTTCTGGATTGCCTGAATTGTCCTCCACCATGGTCACCAGACACACGAGTACTTTGATGATGAATAGGGGGTCTAGATTGAAAAGATTATCCCGATATCCAGCGGGGCTAGCGACGGTGGATATGGTCTTGGCTGACGGTGGCTGGGATTTGGCTGGAATAGACGAAAGCCGCTTTCAAAGACAAGACCTCCCAGAAGTCGGACTATGGCTATAGGCAGCTCGTGTGATCAGATCCGAGAAGCCACTGCTACTGGTCTAGGCATGAGCCCAGTCAAAGTATCTCACGTTACCTCAGAAGTCCCGAGTCGGTGGTTGACATCCACGACAGCTGCAGTAGTTTGATCCATGGACACAATTCGGTCTCCATACGAACGAGGACACTTTCACCGCGTATTGATGTGTTGGACCCCGATTGTCGGGTTTGCTTCGACCACGGCATCCAGGTCCGGATCGCGCACGATTTTGGACTAGCTGATGGAGAACGGCAATCAGGCGGGCACTCAGCCGCGCAGTGGTGCGATCGGTGGCGCCCGGGGTGCCGGTGGGATTTCGAATCGAGTTTTCAGCTCGGTTCAAGTCTGATCGCAGTACTGTTAATGCGGATGGTCTCGCCTATTGCACGGGGCGGAACGGGTTTGCAGCTTGCAAAGCCATGAGATTTGTGCTGAATAAGAGTCCATGAAAACACAAGAAGCCAGCGATCGACGGCCCTTCGATATCCCACGGTCAACAGGAACGACGAGTTACAATTTTCAATGACCGAGGTCAACAAGGAGGGAAAATTCCATACGAGAAGACCAAGATGGGGCAACAAGAAGTCTAGACGCAGCTTGAAGGCTTTCTAGCGGAGAAGCCAGGCCTGTTAGGTCGCTGTGGTTGTCCGAGGCTCACGCTGGCGACGGCCCAACGACACCAACCATTTGTCAAAATCACGCTCAAGGCCGGGTTGACCGATGCTCTGTTCACTTGGCCCCTCATCACTCCTCAGCCAGTCGGAAGACTGCGGAGATTGTAGAGCATGGGTGGTTGGTGGGGGGTTTGGGGGGATAAGGCCAAAATTATGGCTCGCTGTCAAGAGATTGTAGACCACGAGGACGAAGACATCCGAGAAATAAGACTACGGAGGTACGGATACGTGAAGATGAGAAGTGCGAGGCGGCACTGTGGTGTGGTGTGCCTCTTTCACGCTGTTGTTCGTCGCAAAGTGCCTCGTTGTGAAAAGCATACATCCAGCTGCCGGTATCCTCATCGAGTAAAGTTGCTGACGTCTCCTTGCAGACAAAAGTGCTTCACACTTTTGGTGTAGCCTGTGAGCAACGAACAGCCATCTTCTGACGGCCATGGCCGATTCGTTCAGTGTAGTGAAAAACAGAACGTCGAGATGGTGTGAAGGGGGTGATTAGAAGCGCCACGAAGTAACCATTTGCGGTATCGGTGGCCGCCGTTCAGGATTAAGAGCGTGCGCTATTTCATATCAGATGGATCTGATAAAGAAAACTTTTCGGCTCAGAATTTTCATCTATAATCCCGGTCTGGCGCCATTCATCAGCGTGTAGTGAGTGCCTCCGTCTGGCTGAACTTCTCACGCGGCACTACACGTAGTGAGCGGTACATTGTCCAGCTGGATGACAGCTGATGAACAGCCTCACACTCACGAGTCTGATCTGTACGGGGATACCCTGACGAACGGAGCATATACTACGGATACTCATGGTACAAATACTCTATACACGCACGAGTGACACCACTCATGAGAAAGACCAGAATGGCCGCTAACCGCTGATGGATCTCTGCTCCTAGCGCTATGTACGTACGAAGCGTAGCGTTGTTGTATCGCCACCACTCGTTTCTTCCATCCGCCTCTGTTCCGTTCAGAATGGACCAAGTACCCATACATCCACATGTCATCTCTCACCACCGCAGCCTCTGGCGTGTCGACTTTGACACTCATTAGTGCCCCGAGATGGCTCCGACTCACAAGGTGGTGCCAGCTTGGCGCTCCAACAGTCTGGAAACTGAGGATGCCGTCGCATGGCAAAAGTTAAAAAGCGAGCGGATGTAACCTCATCTTTTCAATCCCCTGTCCTCAGGCGGAGTTCTCCCTCATTTTCGAGTCTCTTTTAATCATCCATCCCCTCACCCGGTTCATCCTGCTGTCGTGCGTCTCATCTGAAGGGAAGATTGCCGTCAGTCCTGCACATCATCGTGCAGACAACACGAACCGCAGCTCACCACCCGTCTCACCTGGACCTGGCTACTTCGCTGAGAGTGTTTTTGTTTTTTTTACTTTGGTGCTTTGATCGACAGCTTGCCACAGCGTCGCTATCTGCCTCCACAATACCTCGTACTCATCTCGATCGGACTGACATCACCGTATTCCCGGTTGAGTTTTTGAGTAAGTAACGCCTCCGTCCTCTATCAAGGTGCTGGAGAGGCACATAATTGCAGATTTTTCATCTGCAGTGTCTTTACCGAGCCTTTCTTTCTCAACACATTTTCTCGTCCATGATCATCAAGTCAATCGTGTCTCGTTTGTGTGTTCGAGTACGCCGTCGCTGACCTCCCACAGCTTTCACTTCATCAAGATGGCCATCACACATCAAAAGGAGACCGACATCTCCGGCGAGAAAGGCTCTCCAGAGACCACCGCCGCTGCTGCGCCCCCGGTCAACGATAACCATGATCCCAACCAGCTCATGGGTGCCAAATCGCCTGGTGTCGTGAGAGTTGAAGCTCTGTCCGCCGCAATCACCCGCGTCGACCGCATCTTCATCTTCTTCGGCGTCTTCCTCGTCGCCTACGCCTACGGTCTCGATGGAACCCTCCGCTACGCCTACCAGCCTACCGCCACCTCGTCCTACGCCACCCACTCGCTGCTGGCCACCATCAACGTCCTCCGTTCCGTGATCGCCGCCGCTGCCCAGCCTACCTCCGCCAAGATTGCCGACGTCTTCGGCCGTGTAGAGCTCATCATCGTCTCCGTCTTCTTCTACGTCCTCGGCACTATTGTCGAGGCCTGTGCTACCGGCGTCCAGGCCTTCGCCGGCGGCGCCGTGCTGTACCAGATCGGCTACACCATGATCATGCTGCTCGTCGAGGTCATCATCGCCGATATCACCTCCACCCGCGCCCGTCTGCTCTTCAGCTACATCCCCGCCCTGCCCTTCATCATCAACACCTGGGTCAGTGGCGACATCTCCCAGGCTGTCCTGACCAACAGCACCTGGCAGTGGGGTATTGGCATGTGGTGCATCATCTACACCGTCTGCGCTCTCCCGCTCATCATCAGCCTCTCCATCGTCGGTCGCCGTGCCAAGAAGATGGGCCTGTTGAACTCGTATCAGTCGTCTTTCCAGCTCCTCGGCTGGAAGAACTTTTTCACCCAGCTCTTCTGGCAGTTGGATGTCATCGGTCTGATCCTGCTGATTGCCGTCTTTGCGTTGATCCTGGTGCCCTTCACCATTGCCGGTGGTTTCCAGGCACAGTGGCGCGAGGCTCACGTTATCGCGCCGCTGGTTATTGGCATCCTCTGCATCCCGGCCTTCGTCATCTGGGAGAGAAAGACGAAGCACCCTCTCGTTCCGTTCTTCCTCATGAAGGACCGCGGCATTCTGGCTCCTCTGGGCATCGCCCTGTTCCTCAACTGGTGTTGGTACATGCAGGGTGACTACCTCTACACCGTCTGCATTGTCGCCTTCGACTTCAACATCGCCTCCGCTACCCGTATCACCTCGCTATACTCTTTCTGCAGCGTCATCACCGGTTTCCTGCTCGGTTTCGTCGTCTACAAGGTCAAGCGCCTCAAGTACTTCATCATCGTCGGTACTATGCTCTTCATGGTCGCTTTCGGCCTTCTGATCCGGTACCGCGGTTCTCCCAGCGGCCAGAACGGCGTCATCGGAGCCCAGGTTCTGCTCGGTATCGCCGGCGGTATGTTCCCGTACCCTGCGCAGGCCTCTCTCCAGGCCACTCTCAAGCACGAGCACCTCGCCATCATGACCGGCCTGTATCTGGCCACCTACAACATTGGCTCGGCTTTCGGAAACACCATTTCCGGTGCCATCTGGACCCAGGTTCTGCCCAACACCCTCAGCGAGAAGCTCGCACCCTTCGGGAACGACACTCTGGCCACGCTCACATACGAGTCGCCGTTCGATGCTGTTGCCTTGTATCCAGTCGGGACTCCTGAGCGCGCTGCCATCATCGATGCGTATCAGCACGTTCAGCGCTTACTGACCATCACCGGTATCTGCCTGACGGTCCCTCTCATCGCCTTTGCCTTCCTCTTGAAGGACCCCAAGTTGAACAACGAGCAGACCCTGGCGGTCGAGTCTGACTCTGAGAACCATGTCAGCAGCCGTGGCCATATTAACAACAATGACGACGGCCTTATCACCAGGATTTGAACTTCCGAGACATGATGGACTTATATCACGATACGATACGATCACGTGTAATGTTGGCCAGCTGGATTAGGCTGAACCTGGCTATCGCTTTACGATGTTAGAACAGAATATTCTCAACGCTTTAAACTAGTAATCTAATAAGAAATAATTCATTCAAAGTTGGCGCATAGCCTTTGCGGTCTCTCACCGCTTCTCCCTTATTCGATGCTTCGGACTTCCCATCTTCTGTCCCATCCCGTCTGACATGCATCGGACACCATCCCCAGTCCATCATCACCCCGCATCGTCACCCATGGTTCTCGGCGGCTTGGTCCGTGGCTGAATGGCCCAGCAGCTCAGAATTGAGAAAACCACCCGATCTCACGTACTCGCAACCTCCGCCAGAACCAGATATGCCCACAATTTGTTTTCCCATTGGGCGGGATGTGATGACGGCCGGCTTGGGTCACTTCGCTACGACGTCGCCTGCGATAGTTGCTGATTGGCATATGCAGGGCAGGGGACTGAGCAATGGATTCCCATACACCTGAATGGCGAAAAACATCGTGAGCTTTGCTTGGGTCTAGGGTTTCTCCCACTTTATATAGCCGCAGTCCTCTCTTCTCTGGACTGCTAGTATTGCCAGTTGCCATAGAGTTGTTGCAGGGCCGACTTCATCACTATCCTTCACCATGGTGTTTTCTTCGAGGAACCTGGCGGTCATCTTGGCCTGCGCGTCTTCTGCAGTGGCGCTTCGCGTTCCTCGTTTCGCCACAGTGGCTTCGAGAGAAACGGTCGCCGAAACTGGGTATGACTTCGTCATCGCCGGCGGAGGAGTGTCTGGTCTCACCGTCGCTGACAGGTTGACGGAAGATCCAAGTGGTATGAACGCACCTCTAATCCACCTTGAGAGCCAGTGTTGATAGGCTTCATCAGTCAACGTTCTCGTCATCGAGACAGGCCCTTTCGATGAGGACAAAGACAGCGTTCTCGTTCCCGGCGCATTCTTCCCCGTGCCGTATCTCTGGCTGGGTTTGAACAGCTCGCCCCAAGCTGCCCTCAACAACCGCAGCTTCGCCGTCCTGGCCGGTCGCGTCGTCGGCGGCGGATCGGTGGTCAACGGCATGGTCTACGTCCGCAGCGGAAAGACCGACTACGCTGCTTGGGAGAAGCTCGGCGCCAAGGGCTGGGGATGGGATGGCCTCTTCCCGTACTTCAAAAAGGTTGGTGAGAGTCTCGATTCACAAGATGAATGATGCGGGTGTAACTGACATGATACGCAAAGAGCGAGAACTTTACCATGTCACCTCAAGAATTTGCGGACGTCGCGAACATTTCGGTCATCGAGTCTGCTCATGGTAGCGATGGACCAGTTCGAGCTTCATATCCCAACTACTTCTTCCCTTCGGCCGGTACACCACCACCCCATGCCCCCGAGTCGGCTACGGTGAGCTAAGTGAGATGTTGTAGGGAACTTTTGGCAAGCTGCTCTCGACTCGGGCATCGCACCATCTCCGGACCCAAACGCTGGCGACCACGCAGTAGGCCAAGAAGGAGGTCTTACTCGCCGCCGGCGCGCTGCACACGCCCCAGCTTCTCCAGCTTTCCGGCGTTGGAGGGAAGAGGTTCCTGCGGAGCTTCGGAATCGACGTCGTGGCCGACCTCCCCGGCGTTGGCGAGAACTTCCAGGACCAGGGAGAGTTGCAGCTCCCCTTCTCCGGTAAGTCACAGCAAACACGCCTCTTTCTCACAGATGGACACGGGCTCATCAGACATCGCGCAGTTCCGAACAACCTCTTCCCCAACTCCGGCGCCCTCGACACCAACGCGACCTACGACGCCGAGCAGCGCGCCCTCTACGACGACAAGAAAGAGGGCGCGTACACCATCGTCCGCACCCTCTCCACCAACCTCGTCCTCCCGCCGCTGTCCAACTCCACGTCTGACTGGAAGTACATCCTCGCCACCGCGCGCAAGAACAAACCCCTCGCCCACCTCGACCCGCGCGCTCCCTCTTCCGTGCAGGAAGGGTACAAGTTCCAGCGCGAGGAACTGCTCACGCAGCTCGCGGGCCAGGATGTGGGCATTGGCATGATCCACTGGGGTACCGCCGAGAGCGTGACGCTCTACTTTCTCAAACCGCTCAGCCGCGGCTCCGTGCGGATCAGTTCCACCGACCCGCTGGCGCAGCCCGTCATCGATTTCCGCACCCTCTCGGACCCGGTCGATTTGGACGTGGCGTACGCGCTGTTCCAGAAGAGTAAGGAGATCATGTCGAGGCCGTCGATGCGTGCGCTGGGGGCGACGTTGGAGGAGCCGTATGCTCAGGTTGACGAGACCGGATTCAAGAGGTTGCTGAGGGAGAACATGTCGCCTTCCAATGCGCACTCGTGCTGTACTGCGGCCATGATGCCCAAGGAGAAGGGCGGAGTGGTGGATACCGAGATGAAAGTGTATGGTGTCAAAGGGTTGAGGGTCGTGGATGTGAGCTACTGGCCGATGGTGTTGACAGCTGCGCCCACTGCAACGACGTATGCTTCGGGAGAAAAGATTGCCGACATAATCAAGAAGGAGTACGGCTTGAAGTCGTTGTAGCAGAGCTAGCTAAATCGCGGTGTTTGTAGCAAGCTGGGAATCACTTGTTTCCAGCCATATTAGACGTAGACGGCATGGTTACAAAATTGCTTCATTCAACGGAGCTGACAAGCAGCTGCAAGGTAAAACAGTGTGGCATGAAAGAATTCGAGCTGTTCGATGGTTGCAAATCGCCGAACAGATTATCATGTTCTGAAAAGAAACAAGCCGATTATCGTGCGCTCTCGTCCAGAACTTGCTTATTCACGTCATGGCGGTGTCTTGAACCCGGATCCATCACCCGAGGAAAGGAAGCGTTCACTTTCTTATCCTCGGGGAGTATTTCCATCCCCGGAACATCTCCCCGAGCCACACCGAATCCATTTGACGCGGTGCTTCCCACCCAGAGATGTGTCCGGTTGAGATCTCGGCCTCGGGTTTGTCACACCGGTTGGCAAAAAAGCAAGGCGACGTAAAAGGAAGAACTTAGCTGTGCCCAAAACACCATGATTGGACGATAAACCGGTCTTTGCAGACTTCCGCTGTGCGCGGAAGAGCCGACGCTGCAGTTCCGATTCTGCGATGCGCGGCCTGTTACCTCGGATCTAGGCCTTTTCCAGCGTGATATGCATATACTCATGTACACCGACGACGGCGATTCGTCATTCATTCTCTGGGCAGCTTACTCACTGTTCATCTCCCTCGAACCTGCGCCTTGACGTCGGATGTTGTCGACCCTCCTCCAGCCTGGCGGGCCTGGGGCATAGGTGCGGGCGACAGTGATAGTTTAAAGGGAAGGCTGCGAGGCACGAAATTCCATGCTGTTGACTCTCCTGAAGAAGCTGTTCATGTTCCAATGAGTCATTATTGCACTTAACATTGACCAAACTTGTGACAATGGCCATCGTTTCGTTTTCAGGCCTCACGACTGACCTGAGCCGAGATTACGCTGTTTACCTCACCATCACTCTCGTGGCCCTCGTCATTTACCACATCGGATCGGTATTTCGTCAATATGCACGCTTGAGGCACATCACAGGACCTCGAACCGCAGGGTTCTCCAAGCTATGGCTCATTCGCACTATCTACAGCGGCAGAGGTCATCTTAAATTCTTCGAAGCCTACAAGAAATATGGTCTGTCAAAACATCCACTGCGATGAGATTCGGGTGACTACTTACGCTTAGACACAGGAACCCTTGTTCGTGTTGGGCCAAACGATATCATGACCTGTGACCCTGATCTCATGAAGCGCATGCTGGGAGTCCGCACGAGCTACACGAGATCGAAGTGGTACGACGCCATGAGACTAGACCCGGGAAAAGATAATGTCTTGTCCATGAGAGACAACGAGGCCCATAATAAGCTTCGGTCGCAAATGGCAGCTGGTGTAAGTTCACTAGGTCGAGTGATGAAATCGGGCTGAATCAGTCATAGTACACTGGCAAGGAGGTCGACAGTATGGAGGCCAAGATTGACGAGAACATTGTTCGGTACATGGACCTTATCGACAAGTATATCGCCAAGAACGAAGCCTTCGACTTCGGTCGCAAGACGCAATACTTCACCCTCGACGTCATTTCTGATCTCGCTTTTGGAACGCCCTTCGGCGACGTCAGTACAGACTCGGACGTTCACGAATACATCCACACAATGGAGCAAAACATGCCAAACATTGTTCTTACGGCAAACATGCCATGGCTTCTTTCGCTGCTGTCTTCGCCCTTATTTAGAGGTCTGTTGCCCTCTGAGAATGACGCAATAGGGGTAGGCAAGACGATCGGGTAGGTTTATGAGTTGGCTTCTGTCGTCTACTTGTGGAAAAATTGAAGTCCAAGGAAAATATGCTTACACTATGAACCTCACTCAGTATTGCCAAGCGCATCGTGGCTGAACGCTTTAGAGCCGACAAGACCGTCAAAAGAGATATGCTCGGCTCGTTCATTGCGCACGGTCTGACCCAAGAGGAAGCGTCATCTGAGATCCTCATGCAAATGTGAGCAAACAAGAGTCTGGAAACGCGACCGACATTAACATCGCTCTCTAGTCTCGCAGGTTCAGACACCACAGCAACCGCCATCCGAGGCACATTCCTCCACATCATGACCAGCCCGCGCGTGACCAGCAAGCTCCTCGCTGAAATCAAAGCCACCCAGTCCACTAGGCCTGTCGTCACGGAGGCCGAGGCCAAGATGATGCCGTATCTCCAAGCAGTCATCAAAGAAGGCCTCCGCATCTTTCCGCCTGTGGTCGGGCAGATGACAAAAGAAGTGCCCAAGGGCGGCGATACATTCAAAGGTGTCCATTTCCCGGAAGGCACCCGGATCGGATGGGGCGCATGGGGCATCTTTCACCGGACCGACCTGTGGGGTTCCGATGCGGATGTCTTTCGGCCGGAGCGGTGGTTGGAAGCGGATGCAGAACAGCTGCGACTCATGGAGGGTACACTTGAACTCATCTTTGGCTATGGCAAGTGGCAGTGCCTCGGCCGGAATGTTGCCATGATGGAGTTGAGAAAGATTTTCGTCGAGGTGAGCTTCCTTCTTCAGCGGTTCTGCATGAGAGCCTTTTAAGGAGACGTGATTAACGCTAACAATGTCTCTTACAGCTTCTTAGGAGATACGATCTTGTTTTGGTTGATCCTACTAACCCTTGGAACTCCATGAACTATGGCCTTTTCGTGCAGAATGAATTCTGGGTGAGGGGGTACCGACGGGAATAAGGCTCCCAAGTTGCTTAAAGGTTCTTCTTGTCGAAAGTTCTGATGAACTGTTGCTATTGTCCAAGGATATGATACTAAATAGTTTTGTGTGATACTTTGGTTTCTGATTTGGCCTCTCTCATGTAGGCAGGCTCTGCCCGTTGTCTTAGGCCATCGGTCATCGTTGGACTGGGTATTCTACTTTGGCTTTCTGCCGATGATAGCGGAGGAACTTATGGAGGCCCGCACTTGAGAGCTACCAACCCAAGAATGTACTTGTCTGTTCAAAAGCGGTGGAAACTGTGTTTCTCTTTAGCTCCCCTCAAGTCTTGAAACTGTCCTACTATAGGGAAGCTGGCCATATGAGTTAGCAGAATGTTTAGCTTGTAATCTCAGCTCTTGCGATACTTTCACGTTTATCGGGCTCATGAACGTTTACACAAGCAGAACTGAGGACACTCGTACGTTGCTAACAAAGCGCAACAATAGACATGGATGTCAACGTCGGCATGCTGAAATATGCACTTCCCACTCTAGAGCTGTATTGGGATTGTAGTCTCGCGAGCCTAGGGCCTGAAGGTAAGTAATCAGGGTCCAATCCATAAGTCATGCGGAGGAAACCCTGAGTCACTATCGGGATTACGGCTTTTCTGGTGTCCGAATTGCAAGATCTGGAATCACGCAAAGGACTATTCAAGTTGGAAATGAGCTTTCTTGCAGCAATGGAAAGACTTGAAAGGGTCTCTGTATTGATTCATACGCCATAGTTTGGTGGCAAACGACTATTCATTACTTAGTTGGAAATTCTATTATCATGGCATTCTATTAAGCATATCTTCGGGTTACAAGACTGAAGTTTCCAAGTCAGTTTCTCGAAAAGGGCCATCAAAAGCCTCACAATATTTGCAGTGCTGCAGTTTTCAACTGTCATGCTTGCTCTCATGTTATTCGTGGCCACCGCGAGCGTAGGTCGCCTCCCAGCTGACGGCGGCGGTGGCTCTGGCTTTCTTTTGAAAGGAGCGAAGCGCACAGGCTAGATCGCCCTATCGCATGAGACGGGTGAGATGGACACATGGCGCGATGGGTGGTCAAGCCATGGGTCACGTTGCGAGGAACATGGCACCTGTTGTCCCATATGTGATCACAATATCGAATACATTGGCCCGTAAAGCTTCTTTGGGTAAACTAAGAGCCTCTCTGCCAGATCTCGGAACATCGGCGAGGGATTTATTGGGATGAACCTTGCGAGATGCCAAATAGTCTGGGTTAGTCTTCAGCGCGAACTGCGTCTTTTCGTCTTGGGTCCTAGCCCAGTGGGAGGACGTCTGTGCCCATTTCATTTGACGTGTTTCCTGTTTATTGTGTGCTTTTCCAGGTAGAATACAGGCTCAAGGATTGACGGCACAGTATCCGTACGCAGTACACCACTCATGACTAGGGATCTATCTGTCAGCGCGGGGCGTCCGCTTGTCACCCTTGCCCAAGACGATCCGACCAGCCCGAAATCCAGATCGGAGCCGTTCGCGGTGCCGAAGATCCGCAGCCATGTAGGGCTCGACTTGGCATCGCGGACGACACTAGTGGTTTGGACTTTATTGACTTTGACCTGAGAGTTGCGAGATTGACATTAACCCCTATTAACTTACCCCAATTATTACAATATGTCATGCTTTTGCCTTCTTGAGCTTTGCCCATGTGGGTTGGTTGTTTTGAACGGCCTGGATTAAGTTGATTTGTATATAGAAGCTGTCGCCAAGATAGCCTTCACCTGGCTTTTTCTGCTTCACAGTCAATCCTTCTTCTCGTTCGTTTTGTTCCCACTCCATTCGTTATCTTTTTCTTTTTGTTTATCTCATGAAAATGCATTTCTCTACCATTCTATCGGCGGCCTTGGTCCCTGCCCTCATTGCTGCGCAAGTGAAGGGCACCGCCTACGGTTTTGCCAAGGGCGTCACTGGTGGTGGCAATATCACCGCTGCCGCGCCCAAAGACATCAAGGAGTACGTTGAGTGCCTTCTGATTATTTCAATATTGCCTTGTGATATTAACCCCGGTCAGGTTGACCTCTTGGCTGGCTGACAGCAGTCCTCGAGTCATCCTCATCGACAAGACATTCGACTTCACCGGCACGGAAGGATCAGCCACTGCCGCGGGGTGCACGAAGACGACCTGCCCCATGACACAGGGCGGCCAAGACTATATTGGAAAACTAAGTTGCAATGGCAACAACATGGTCGCGACTCAGATCACGTATGACAAGGCGGGTGCGACGAACCTGAAAGTCGGTAGCAACAAGAGCATCGTCGGCGTTGGCAGCAAGGGCGTTATCCAGGGCAAGGGCTTGGTAATTCCCAAGACTTCCAAGAATGTCATTATACAGAACATACACATCACCGTCAGTCTCTTCCAACACACCTGTTCTTCGCTGTATGCTCACAACAACTTTGCAGAACATCAACGCCAAGGACGTTTGGGGAGGCGACGCTCTTCAGCTCGAGGGTGCCGATGGCGTCTGGGTGGACCACTGCAAATTCAGCCAGGTCGGCCGCATGTTCGTTGTGTCTCAGTAAGTCCTCGCGTGTTAGCCAAACATAGGAGTCAGAAACTGACCAGTCCCGTCCAGTTACAACCCAAATCGCCTGACCATTTCCAACTGCGAGTTCGACGGCACGACCAAAACATCTGCCACCTGCAACGACAACCATTACTGGACCGTCATGTTCATCGCCAACGGCGATCAGGTCACGCTCGACCGCAACTACTGGCACGACCTTTCCGGCCGCGCGCCCAAGCTCGGAGAAGACGGCCTCACCACCACCATCCATGCCTCCAACAACTTCTTCTGCAGCATGAAGGGTCACGCTTTTGACGCGTACTCTGGCACGTCCGCTTTGATCGAGGGCAACGTGTTCGAGGACGTCAACCAACCCATGACCGAGCAGGCAGCCAAGATCGACACCCTCTTCAACGCTCCTGATGCCTCGTCTCTGGCCTCTTGCTCCAGCAGCCTCGGCCGCCCATGCGTCGCAAACTCCTTGTCTGGCAGCGGCAAGTTTGCCAGCATGAAGAACACTGCGGGCCTGAACAACCTTGCCAAGGTCAAGGGCTCGCTGGTGAAGCCTATCCAGGCCAGCAATGTCAAGACTACCGTCACCGGCGGTGCTGGAGTTGGCAAGATTTGAGACATCACCCGGCTGCTGTTTCAGAAACAAGTCAGTAGTAAGAATTTCTCCAGGAAGCTTGTTTCGCGTAGAGAGCGAAGTATCATATTCTTTCCACGCACTTAGAACCGGATTCTCTGTGCATATTCACAACTATATTTTACCCAAGCCTTATACGCTCAACTTGTGTGCACTTACGTAGACGGTGTTGCCTAAAGGGAAATGTGTCTTGTGTGCAATCATTTAGATACGTACAGCACATCTATTCATTCCAAGAAAGCTGCGGTGTTTCGAGAGTGCAGAGGACTCAGCAGCCGGCAGTCATCAATTACCTTTGTGCCTCTGAAACGGCTGAAAATCTGTGCACATCTCCAGATAATACGGGCACGTGCAGTCCCTGTCTGGCTCGAGGTCTCAACCTGGCCATGACATTCCATGCATGATCGTTCCATTTTCCCCTTTCAACTGCATATGGCTGTTATAAAGCACACTTTCGCTAGGTATGTTAACCATGTGGAGCCATGACAGAGACATACCTCATCGGCATCAGCCTGGTCTTCGTCGGCGTTAGGACATAAGCCCTGATGCTTGAACATAACTGTTGGATGCAGGGAAACCAACGTGGTCCAGGATTGGTCACTTGCTCACGCCGGGTCAATCAAACCCCCGCGTATCCAACAAGGAGCAGGCAGGCGCTTACGATCCAGAGCCTTGTGTCTTCGTTGACGTCGTCCTTGCCCAAGCAACCGATGAACGTCTTTGCCTTTATTCAGCGACGGGTCTGTCGGCACTCAAGTCATCAAGACGATTCACTCCATCTCCATGGGATCAACGTGAGCCCCAAGCGCCCACTTCACCAGCAACCCTGACCCCTGCGATGTTAGGATGATGGGCGATCACCCCGAGTCAGCGAGCGACCCCTGCGACAAGCGCGCGAGAAAAGGGAGCGACGATGATCTTCGACGTCACGGCCCCAAGCGTCGGAGAGCTGGGCGCGATATCACCGAAGATGTCCACAACAATCAGTTTACAGTACCGCGTGCTCGGCTTCGGCACGCAGACTACACGGTGGGATGGATCTGCGCGCTTCCCATCGAGATGGCAGCAGGCCGTGCCATGCTGGACCGCGTCCATGAAAGCTTGCCAAAGCTCGAAGCCACCAGCGATACGAACGAGTACATATTGGGCAATATCGGGCCGCATAACATTGTGATGGCATGCTTGCCGTCTAGCCAGTATGGGACGAACAACGCGGCGATCGTGGCCAGCAACATGGGCCAAACTTTTCACTCGGTCCGCATCAGATTGATGGTTGGTATCGGCGGCGGCGTGCCCGGGCCGGTCGATATCCGACTGGGCGATATCATAGTCGGCAGCAGGGTTGTACAATATGACTTGGGAAAGATGACGCCAGGCAATCAGATTCAGAGGACGGCAATTCCCAGAGTACCGCCGCAGAACCTTCTCAACGCCGTCTCCAAATTACAGGCATTGCACGAAGTTGAGGGGAGCACCATTGCATCCATCCTCGTGGATTTACCCAGGCGTCATGCCCTCATGACCGAGTACAGTTATCCGGACGACTGCGACGATCGTCTATTCTTGGCATCGTATCGGCATGGCCAACCAAGTGACTGCACCTTGTGTAGTCCGTTCCATGTGCTATCTAGACCTCTACGGCCAACGCGGGCTCCTCAAATCCACCACGGGGGCATAGCATCGGGAAACCAGGTCGTCAAGGACGGCGAAAGTCGAGACGACATAGCAAATGAACTCGGCATCATCTGCTTCGAAATGGAGGCGGCTGGCTTGATGGACAATTTTCCTTGTCTGGTGATTCGAGGAATATGTGACTATGCGGATTCTCACAAGAATAAGCGATGGCAGAAATATGCAGCAGCTACTGCAGCATCTTATGCGAAGGAATTACTGGCCGTCATCGCTCCGAGCGAAACGGGCAACGCCGTTATCGAACCGAGTGACGAGGCACCCTCGGAAGAAGGTTCGTAGCATCACCAACGAAGGTAGGATACGTCTGACTGGCCAGCAGCACAGGAACGGTTGAAAGCACGACTGTTAGCTCTGTTAGAATCACTCAGATTTGAGCAGCTTGATGCTCGTCACGCCTCTATCAAAGCAGCACATACAAAGACGTGCGAATGGATTCTTCAGAACGAATCATACAAGGCATGGCTTGATCCCTCCCTTCAATACCAACATCACGGGTTCTTGTGGATCAGTGGCAAACCTGGCGCTGGGAAGTCGACTATTATGAAGTTTGCTTTCAATCGCGCACGCAGAGCCCGAAACTCAGACGCCATCACCGTTTCTTTCTTCTTCAACGCACGAGGCAACGAACTCGAGAAGAACACATTCGGACTCCATCGGTCACTTTTGCTTCAACTCTTGGAAGGATTCCCAGACCTTCAATATGTTCTCGACGATACAAGTGTCATGTCCCATCACCAGAGGACCTGCCCGGGGATTGAAAGCCTCCGTGAGCTTCTTCGGAACGCCGTCTTATCCTTGGGAAGCCGTCGCTTCACCTGCTTCATCGACGCCTTGGACGAATGCGATGAGGAACAAGTGCGGGAAATGGTGTCCTACTTCGAGGATCTTAGTGAACAGGCGGCGGAAAGCAATATCAGGCTCCAAATTTGCTTCTCCAGTCGTCACTATCCGCATATTAGTCTACGACATGGCCTAAAACTGGTGCTCGAAGACCAAGCCGGCCATGAAGAGGATCTGAAAAGGTACGTCAATAGCCGACTGCACGAGTGCGAGCAAATCAACAAAATCCAGAGCCAGCTTCTCGCCAAGGCAGGTGGCGTCTTCATGTGGGTCGTCCTAGTTGTCGATATCTTGAACAGAGAGATCGATGGGGGGCGGATGTTTGCGGTAGAGAAGAGACTCCACGATATTCCCAGTAGGCTGAGCGACCTCTTCAAAGATATACTGTGGCGGGACCAGCGAAACATGGACGAACTATTGCTCAGCATCCAGTGGATCCTGTTTGCCAAGCGACCTCTCAATCGAAGAGAATTTTACTTCGCAGTCCTTTCTGGTTCACCAGATTGTCAGAGAGAGATCGAATCTTATCACCCGAGGCTCATCAGCGACAAGTCTATGGACCGTTTTGTTGTCAATAGCTCGAAGGGCCTGGCGGAGGTCGTCAACGCCGGACAGGGGACCGTGCAATTCATCCATGAATCTGTAAGAGACTTTCTTCTCAAGGAGAAGGGTATTCGGGAGCTCTGTTCCCGTCTCGGCAACGACGTTGAAGCAGAAAGCCACGACACCCTCAAGAGATGTTGTCTCTCATACTTCACAATGGACTTGTCTGGTAAGATCCCCGCCGAGCCAGTTCCCTATGAAAATACAAAAAAGGCAAGATCGTTGCGACAGGCTATGTTGAACAAGCTACCTCTCCTCGAATACGCGATTGACCACGTACTCTACCACGCGGATGCTGCAGGAGACACTATCGCGCAAGACAACTTCATCTGTCAGTTTCCGCTTGATACCTGGATTCAACTGAAGAATACACTCGAAAAGTATCAGGTCCGCCGCTATACAGCCACAGGTCTCACATACATACTGGCGGAGCGGAACCATTCCAGGCTTCTGAGGATACGCCTCCGAGATCGGAACGATGCATTCACAAAAGGGCAGCGTTATGGGCTTCCACTGATTGCCGCGCTGATCCAGGGTCATCTACAAGCGGCCAAGATACTGCTAGGCCAGGCTGCTTCCTCTTTCCCCGTTGAAGACCTTTTCCTGTTGCCGGATTATAACGAGAAGGACTTGACTATCCCAATGGCTTCAACTCTATTTCCGTTCGATTGGGCCTTGTCCACGAAGCAGTTTATATTGGCTGAGATACTCCTCCAAATTCTACCTGGACGGTTCAGTTGTGCCACGACGGACAATGAAGGACGTACAGCCATTTTGCTGTCGGCCAACTCAAATGAAGGAATCATGGACCTCCTATTGAGCAAAGCGTTCCATGTCTGCAACATGAGCGATGGGCTGAGCAGTCCATTCCTAATCTTCAAGCGGACTGGCGAGACTGAGGTCTACTTCTCTTCACATCTGTATGAGTGTCTCCAGCAACCAAGACACAGCTATGCACAAGAAACACCTCTGCAAAAGGCTGCCAGTGCTGGTCACGAATCCATCGCTCGTATGCTTTTAAGCTGCGGGGCTCCTGTTGACGAGGGAGACGCCTGGAGTGAGCGGACACCCCTCTCACACGCCGCAGCCAACGGACATCTTGCGACAGTGGTCTTGCTGATACAAAATGGCGCTGATGTGGACCTAGGAGACAGATACGGCATCACGCCTCTCGCTTATGCCGCACGCTTTGGGCAAAGTGAAGTTGTTGGTATGCTCATCGAAAACGGCGCGTTGGTGGAATCGATATGCACGGACAGCCGGACGCCTTTACATAACGCCGCGCACTCTGGTCATGAAGAAACAGCCCGTCTTCTGATCGATGAGGGGGCTAGTGTTCTCGCAACAGACAATTGCCAGAAAACTCCGCTATACATGGCAGCAGCAGGAGGACATCTCGGTATGGTTGAGTTCCTGTTCAATGCTGAAAGGTTGTTGAATGGCGAGACTCGTCTCCAGGAGCAAGCGCTAGGTGTTGCGTCTGAACTTGGCCGCCAAGATGTGGTTGAATTTCTGAAAGGACGCGGAATATCTAGCAGTGGTCCAGATGAATGTATGAGAACGGCACATATCAATGGGGAAGGACGCCGCTCCAACGGGCAGCTGAGAGTGGCGAAGCGGCCGCCGTCTGGGTTTTGTCTATTTGCGAAAGGGTGAAAACTATTTCAACTGTCAATCTCACAGCGGGAGAACATCAGGCACCAGCAGCCATTTCTGCCGCTACCGGAGACCCAAACTGAAAGCCGTCGAATTCTTCATAAGGATTAGCCCAAGGATCGACACACCACGCGTGCTTCCGTTATACCATCAGAAGTTCGGTAAATGTAGTTGTACGGCATAGGTTAATACAACATGATCAGAGGGTAGAATGATACCAAGTTCCACAAGTTAAAGTGTTTCCGTATATCAGTTACCGTGTAAGACTTTTTGACTGTAGTCGATATGAAGCACCCGCATTTCGTTAGTGAAGATAGCTAAGATACCTAGAGCCCATGTTACTGCGGCTGTAAAGGAATGGTTCTTGAGTAGACATTTGTCGTTTGGGTTTGTGAGTAGTTTGAGTACATACTACCTTTAGGTAAGGAGGTATATTAGGATTAATATATATAGGCTAGGGAATGAATATTTACTAGATAGACTCTAGGTGAAAGGAAAGTTAAGTAAAGAGTTAATCCTACTTAAAAAGTATTTATACTAATAATATATGGTTTATTAAGTTATATAAAATAGATGTTATAAATATAGGTTCTTCTGTCTTAATAATAAATTCTAATTTATTAATAATTTAACTAGAAGAAAAGATTAAGAAGAAAGATTATATATAATCTAGGTATAATAGATATAGTTATACTAATATATTTAAGAAATAGTAAAAGCTAAATTTAGATTTATTATATTGCATTCTATCAGGTTAATGGAAATAGATAACTAAAAGCTTACTTATATTAAAAGCTAATAATGAAGTAGGATTATCTAATTTGTTGACTTAGAAGTATACCCTCCATAGGGAATACTTTATTCAAGTAGTCTGTATAACCGATAATAGTGGCTTGTAGCTATGAAGCCATTATGATAAACTGTAGTCGCCTGGTTGGTAGCAGGCGAGGTTGTGGATAATCTGTTCACGGTAAAAGGCTCTACCCAGGTGAATGGTGTCTTCGTATGTTAGACGCGGCGAGTCTTCCAGTCCCATTCGGACGGAGAACTTAGTCATCGTTACTGCAGCCCATCTTTGGCTAAGGACCTCGACTGCGCGGTGATTTCTGCTGAGGGTTGCGTATTCGGACAGCGAGAGATGGTTTGTCGGTGGTACAGTGTGCGATGGACGGCTTACCAGCGCCACTGGGCTCTCCAACAGATCCCGAATGGCCCGATGGTCATTGGCGCTGGCATGCCTTGTTTCTAACGCCGAAATAGCATATTGAAGCGAGGGGCCTGGTATCTGCTTCGTGATTATAGCGCGAGCGACGGAGTGGAGGTTGTCGTTAAGTGCATCCAGGAACAAGCTGTGGCTTAAAATGGCGTTGCCGAGCTGTTGAAAGGTGTCCAGCTGGGCAAGAATCAAAGCCACGATGTGTAGGGGAACCCTTAGCAACGGACTTGCGGCGAGAGCTGTCATATTGGGCTAATTGAATGACAAAACCAAAAAGAGAAGAAAAGAAGAGAGAGAAAAGAGGGGAGGAGGAGGAGGGGGAGGAGGAGG